>CM038680.1:104664087-104946576 GCA_021605205.1 Aegilops longissima
ATGATCATCTTCGTCACCGGCATGACACCATGATCTCCATCATCATGATCTCCATCATCGTGTCTCCATGAAGTTGTTCGCCAACTATTACTTCTACTACTATGGCTAATGGTTTAGCAATAAAGTAAAGTAATTACATGGCGTTTATTCAATGACACGCAGGTCATACAATAAATAAAGACAACTCCTATGGCTTCTGCCGGTTGTCATACTCATCGACATGCAAGTCGTGATTCCTATTACAAGAACATGATCAATCTCATACATCACATATAATTCATTCATCACATCCTTTTGGCCATATCACATCACAAGGCATATGCTGCAAAAACAATTTAGACGTCCTCTAATTGTTGTTGCATGTTTTTACGTGGCTGCAATAGGGTTCTAGCAAGAACGTTTCTTACCTACGTCAAAAGCACAACGTGATATGCCAATTTCTATTTATCCTTCATAAGGACCCTTTTCATCGAATCCGATCCGACTAAAGTGGGAGAGACAGACACCCGCTAGCCACCTTATGCAACTAGTGCATGTCAGTCGGTGGAACCTGTCTCACGTAAGCGTATGTGTAGGGTCGGTCCGGGCCGCTTCATCCCACGATGCCGCCGAAACAAGATAAGAGTAGTAGTGGAAAGTAAATTGACAAAATCTACGCCCACAACAAAATTGTGTTCTACTCATGCATAGAAACTACACATAGACCTAGCTCATGATGCCACTGTTGGGGAACGTTGCAGAAAATAAAAATTTTCTACGCTTCACCAAGATCAATCTATGGAGTCTTCTAGCTACGAGAGAGAGGAGTGCATCTACATACCCTTGTAGATTGCGAGCGGAAACGTTCAAGAGAACGGGGTTGAGGGAGTCGTACTCGTCGTGATCCAAATCACCGAAGATCCTAGTGCCGAACGGACGGCACCTCCGATTTCAACACACGTACACGGTTGGGGAAGACGTCTCCTCCTTCTTGATCCAGCAAGGGGGAAGGAGAGGTTGATGGAGATCCAGCAGCTCAACGACGTGGTGGTGGAAGTAGCGGCGATCTCGGCAGGGCTTCGCCAAGCTCAGCGAGAGGGAGAGGTGGTACTGGGGAAGAGGGAGGCGCCAGGGACTAGGGTGCGCAGCCCTCCCTCCCCCTCTTTATATAGGGGTCCTAGGGGGTGCGCCGGCCCCCTATAGATCCAATATCAAGGGGGGGGGGGCAAGGGGGGGACTTGCCCCCCACCCCTATGGTTTCCAACCCTAGGCGCAGGGGGAGGCCCAAGGGGGGCGCACCAGCCCACCAGGGGCTGGTTCCCTTCCCACTTCAGCCCATGTGGCCCTCCGGGATAGGTGGCCCCACCCGGTGAACCCCCGGGACCCTTCCGGTGGTCCCGATACAATACCGGTGACCCCTGAAACTTTCCCGATGGCCGAAACTGGACTTCCTATATACAAATCTTCACCTCCGGACCATTCCGGAACTCCTCGTGATGTCCGGGATCTCATCCGGGACTCCAAACAACTTTCAGGTTACCGCATACTAATATCTCTACAACCCTAGCGTCACCGAACCTTAAGTGTGTAGACCCTACAGGTTCGGGAATCACGCAGACATGACCAAGACAGCTCTCCGGCCAATAACCAACAGCGGGATTTGGATACCCATGTTGGCTCCCACATGTTCCACGATGATCTCATCGAATGAACCATGATGTCGAGGATTCAGGTAATCCCGTATACAATTCCCTTTGTCAATTGGTATGTTACTTGCCCGAGATTCAATCATCGGTATCCCAATACCTCGTTCAATCTCGTTATCGGCAAGTCACTTTACTCGTACCGTAATGCATGATCCCGTGACCAACCACTTGGTCACATTGAGCTCATTATGATGATGCATTACCGAGTGGGCCCAGAGATACCTCTCCGTCATATGGAGTGACAAATCCCAGTCTCGATCCGTGTCAACCCAACAGATACTTTCGGGGATACCTGTAGTATACCTTTATAGTCATCCAGTTACGTTGTGACGTTTGGTACACTCAAAGCACTCCTACGGTATCCGGGAGTTACACGATCTCATGGTCTAAGGAAATGATACTTGACATTGAAAAAGCTCTAGCAAACGAACTACACGATCTTGTGCTATGCTTAGGATTGGGTCTTGTCCATCACATCATTCTCCTAATGATGTGATCCCGTTATCAATGACATCCAATGTCCATAGTGAGGAAACCATGACTATCTGTTGATCAACGAGCTAGTCAACTAGAGGCTCACTAGGGACATGTTGTGGTCTATGTATTCACACATGTATTATGATTTCCGGATAACACAATTATAGCATGAATAATAGACAATTACCATGAACAAGGAAATATAATAATAATCATTTTATTATTGCCTCTAGGGCATATTTCCAACAGTATTTTCCCTATTGCTATTGCTGTGGTTGAAGTGGAGGACAAGCCCAACTGGTGTTGGTTCCTTGAGAGGCTTAAGAATGATCTAGGCATCATCAACACTAACCCATGGACTATTATGTCTGATAAACAAAAGGTAAATGATGTTGATCTTCATAACTTGCTCTTATGATCCCTTCTTTCATTCAGTTCAGCACCATATGAAGTACTTGTTACTTATTTTGTAGGGCCTAAATAAATGTTGTAGATGAGTTGTTTCCACAGTCAGAACATAGGTTCTGTGTGAGGCACATGTGGCAAAACTTCCAATAGCAATTCAAAGGTGATGTACTAAAGAACCAACTTTGGTAGATAGCAAGAAGCAACACTACTATGAAGTATGAGCAGTACATGAATGGGATGAAGGAAATTAACTTGGATGCCTACAAATGGTTGCATGAGCTTGAACCTAACACTTGGGTTAGGGATTTTCAAAGTGATCTACCCAAGTGTGATATCTTTCTGAACAACAAGTGTGAAGTATTTAACAAGTAAGAACCAACTGCATTGATGTTCTCATATGCTAGTTGTTACTCTATTGAAATTTTTTGTGATGTGTGCTTTACATGGACATGTACATATTGGATGCTAGGGAGCTACCAATATTGTCAATGGTGGAAAGGATTAAAGGGCAATTTATGCAGAGGCACTACACCAGGCATATAGAAGCAAAAAATATGAAAGGAAACATATTCCCTAAGATAAATAAAAAGGTTGATAAGCTAACTGAATGGGCAAACACCTTCTACGTTGAAGGGGCTGGTGATGGAGTCTTTCAGGTTGGTGATAGAGGGACTGACTACATTGTTGATTGGCACAGTAATGAGTGTAGCTGCAAGAGGTGGCAGAAGGGTGGCACACCATGTGTACATGCTATAGCATGTGCTACACATGAGAGAGTGGATCCCCTCCTCTTGGTTAACCAATGTTATTCTGTTGGGATGTTCAAGAAAGCATACAACAACATCATCTACCCCTGCAGAGATAAGACATAATGGGAGAGGATGAATGGACCCCCAATTAAGCCACTATTGTACACCAAGCAAGTAGGCAGGCCATGCAAGAGCAGAAGGAAGGCCCACATGAAGTTTCTTGCAGCAATGGTGGCAAAAAAATGTCAAGGCATGGTGTGATCATGCATTGCAAATATTTGTGGAGAGCCAGACCACAATATCAAAGGTTGCAAGTAACTCAAGGCTGGGCTGCCCCCTCCAAATGTGCAAGCTCCACCAGCACCACATGGAGATGATGAAGCTACTAATGCACAAGTTCCTCCAAATGTGGAAGCTAGTAATGCAGAAGTTGATCCAAATATAGGAGATGATGAGCAAGTCATTACTCAGGTATGTCTTCCATCATTTGTACATTAGGTTTTCTTGCACAGTTGTATAATCAGAAATATTGCAAAGATATGATTCATAATTACTTGCACTTCAACAGGAGCACAACTCTCCAGAAAATCATGTCATAGAAGATCTTATGGTTGATCTTATGGTCCAGAATGTAAGTAAATGTCCTTGTTTCCTGTAATTGATCTTAAGTTCATTGACAAAACATGTTATTCTGAATTGCAATATGTACATTTTTCATCCAGAGGCCTCTGCCAAGAGTGGTTGCAACAGGGCCTATACCAGAATCAACTTTCATATCTGCTGCCAGGGCCATGCTCAATCAAACCCAAGGTAACACAAGAAATAATGGGAGCTCAAGTACAATCCGGCAAGGTGACTTGGCCAAAAGATTGCTTCTCCTCAAGAGGCAGAGAGACAAAGAACTGGAAGATAAGAAAGAAACACTTCTTGCAGCAAGAAGGGAGGAACAACTAAAGAAAGTAGAGGAAGCTGCCAGGAAGAGACATCAGCAAGAGGAGAAGAAAGCACTTGAAGCAGAGAGGAAGAGGCAGTCACAAGCTCAGAAGAGAGAGAAGAGAAAAGAAGAATATGAAATAGCAAAGAAGGCTAGGGAAGAGACAAGGCAGATCATTATGGAGACCAAGAAAGCTGTGGCTGCTGAGCATAAAGCAAAGCAGCAAGCTGAGAAGAAGGCTCAAAAGGAGGAAGCTGCTGCTAAGAAGAGAGCAGAAAAAGAAGTTGCAAAGAAGAAGAAAAGAGAGAGATTGGTTCTTTGCTGCTGAGGCTAGGAAGGAGGAAATGAGGTTGATAGATATTTCTCTTCGCAAGAGGCCTGTAGGTCCACAACCTGATTCATATGATCTTGTGCTTCCCAGCAAGACCAAAAGCACTTCTATGTTTGACATCTTCAGATGATGTACCTGCTGTGTAGCATCCTTTACTTCTTAAGCATGATGTAGTAGTATGTGACTGATGAGAAATGTTATAATTGATCCATACTGATGTGTACACATGAGTATGGATCAATTTTTGATCATTTTGTAACTGAATGCACTTGTGTATCTGAATTGTTGGTACTTCCCAGATATGGATTGCTGGTTATGCTTATGGTTTTCTCCCTGAATGCACTTGTACACGGAAGATGATAACAACATCAAATAGCTTTGCAATGTACACATAAGCCAAATATGATGATCTCTACATATGACAACAACATGATAACTTGCACAACATTAACTTCCATTTGATATCAAATATGATGATCTCTAATGTACACATAATCAACTGGCATAAAAATGATATCTTCATATGACAACATCAACTCCAAATTAACTTCCATTTGCATTAAAAGATTGTCACTTGCTTACGTATTGCAATAGCATCACTTAGAATGCAAAAGATTGTCACTTCAGACTAACAACACTACATCAACTCCAGCTGCAAACTGGAAACTACATCAACTTCAGACTTACAATGCAAAAGCATCACTTCATACTACTAGTTCATCTGATAACAAACTACATACTACATCAACTCCATCACTTCATACTACCAGTTCATCTGCATCAACTACATACTGCATCAACTCCATCACTTCTTCACCAGAGAAAAAGCTATAAGCACTGCAAGTACAATGAGTGCTGCCACCAGTGCCTTCAGCATCACCAATATTTGATTGGCTAACCCTACGAGTGCCTCTGCTTGATGATTGCTCATTTGAGCTGCAACTATTCCATGAATTCCATCTTCAAAGCATGGAAGATCAATTGCACCTCCACTTGCATATCTTCGATTCCTTGCTCGCATCAGCTCTTCCCTCCTTTACTCTGCAGCTCCTAATGCATCTACGGTTTCATTGCCAAGGAGAAACTGATTATCCAACAAGTAGGCAACGTATTCCAACTCCCAATGCTAGAAATGGTCCTGAAGATCAAAAGAAATGAACACACGCCAAAAATCACCATCACAAGATCCACAAAAATCTACCAAAATTAACAAACGCCAACGAATGTACTCCACTTACACCAATAGGACACATGTAGAAGACCCAACCCTCGTGCTTCTCCGTCTTCGAGAGATACAACTTCACACGAGTGCGGCAAGAAGGGCATCTTATCAGCGGCACCACCACCGAACGGCCGCCGAGCGATGACCTGGCCGAGCTAGTCGACATGGCGGAGCGGTGAAGATGGCGACAGCGGCGGCAAGCTGCAGGAAGAGGGCGGCGACTAGCAGCAGGGGAGGGCATCGGCCTCGGCGGCAAGGAGTGGGGAATTAGGGATTAGGTATCGGCGGCACAGGGTGGTGGATGGAAATAACCCCCCGTGAGCTAATTTAAAAAAAACCGCGAGCGCCAGCTGTCGCCTCGAATTGGTCAACAAGTGGTCAAATGGAGAGGCGACGAGTGGCGTATGGTGAACAGTGACCGTAGAATCATGTGTAGACGTATTGAGTGACCATATTGGCCGTATTTTGAAGTACAGTGACCAAAGCGTGCTTTCTTCGCAAGTTCAAGTACCGCCAGTGCATTTTACTCTTTATTGTGCTATTACTCGAAAGAATAAAGCATACTTAGTCTAAACTAGTCGTCAACCCATGCATTCGCACGGGCTAGCCTGCAAAAGTGAGTGCGATTTAGAATTTTATGTCCTAATTAATTTAAATACATTAGGTGGCCTTCTTACACCCCCTTTCAATTTACATTGATTTTAGACTTTTCCTAAATCAAAATTTTGTAGAGAACAATATCAATGTTTGTGGTAATATAATATATATCTATAGATTATGTGAAAACATATTCAGTGAGGAATCTACATATTGATATGTATTGTAGAAGTTAATAATTTTTCCAATAAACAAGGTCAATGTTTAGAAAGTTTAAGTTAATACAATATTAAGATGGGAAGTAAAATTAAAATGAGTGATTATTTATTTGATAGATATTTGAACTAAATGATTTAGTGTGTATAATAAAATAGCAGACATGCTTAGCAGTTGGGGATATTAATATGTCATCTTAACATCTTCATGCAATATCTTGCTCTTACAGTAATTGTCATCCTACACTTTCTTTGATAAATTATGCTGACAAATAGTACACAAATATAGTTTTCTCGCAATATTGCAAATTCCACAAACTTATTAGCATTCAAAAACTGAACGTAAAAATGACATACTTGTTAAATATGCATTATGGAATTTAGCTTTCTAGAATTCTCAATTACAAAATTAGTTTTTCTTCTTCAACACTACGCAAGTTGTCATGCACATCACTTCTCCGTGGTATGTATGTACAAAATATTTATATGTGCAGCAGAATAAGAAAGGTGACTATAATCGTAAGGAAGTCATAACATCTATTTTGGATTTGCACGATTCCTGACATGTCCAAATCCCTCATTAAAATGAAAATTAAACTGGCATATTAATAGATAAATTTATGTAGTAGATTTTCCTGCATTCACAATTAATGTCCATCTAAACAGTATGATACAATCTTCACAAATATCGTTAGTCTAATCTTCTCCGGAAATCTGGTTCATCACTTAATATCGACTTGCATGTGTTCCGTTGATCTGTCCTACATAAGTAGCTAATACATCAGTGTCTTATAATTGAAGCTTTGTTAATATAGTAACAAAACTGTAAATCATGTTGACAATTATGCTGTACAGATTTTCACCATCCGAAGAACCATGATGCTTACCTAAAACTTTGGTCCCAACCAAAAGATTTAGTATGCTTTGACTTTCTTGACCAGAATCAAAATAGTTGCCAACAAAATCTAAATATTTGCAGTCATGTCTACCATCATTCTTGCATCTATGTTCTAAATTTGTCTATCTTGTGCTTTTGCAACACCACATCTCGTGGTGTCTTGTACTCTTGCAATAGTCATATTACGAACTCATAAAATATAATTTTAATTCTAACTAACTAACTATATATATATATATATATATATATATATATATATATATATATATATATATATATATATATATATATATATAATTTATAAAAGTTAAATAGTCTACTCGTGATGTAGTTGGCAAGTCATGTTCTCAGTTTCCTCCTACAGATTTCCCGAACGGTTGCTTTTTTAGAACAAAGGAATAGAAGAACGGACAACTTCAATGTTGTCCTCCTATTTCACTGGTATCTTGTATCCATCCGGTTTAAAAAATTATAGGAGAAATTTTTGTGAAAGTGTGACAATCCCCATATCTAACCACGTTAAATAACCACTTGAATGCGAGAGAGGCATAGATCAGTACCGCTGAAACAACCACTTGTGCGCCTTTTCCATGACTTTGTCTGCATGTACGTCAAGGTCAAAGAAACTCGGGTCATGATCATTGTGGCAAAATCGATTGTATAGGTTACTAATGTAGAAGAAAATTACATAAGGATTCTGGTAGGTTCAAACTTTCGACATGAGAAGAAGAAATAACCAGCGGTCGATCAAATACATGAGAATCAGACCATGTTCTGAAGGAGAATATATCATGTGCAAATACTAGTTTTCATATTCAGATTTGTCATCTATGGTTGATTTTATATTATGCATATACACTGCCACAAATCCATCTCCTCCACGGCATTATTCAATATCACCATTGCCACACATATTTTACATGGATTCTAATTTCATGTGGTGGGAGAGATAAATTTCACAGTGGAAGATAAATAGACTAGAAGATAGATATGTTTATATTCCTTTAATGATGTGCATGATATTTATACTACAGATGTCACATCCCTAGCTTCTGGTAATGCACTAGGCTAGCTTCATGTGTGCATCATGTCTAAATTCTGAAAGTTGAAATGAGGAAAGTGAAAGCCTCCAAAAATTTAATAAAGGGGCAAGAACCCTAAAAATCTCATTCAATGTTTCCACAAACCTCCTCAATGATGTTTGATATTTTTGGCATGGGTTCTGATCCAAACCAAAAATAATGAACATTTTTAAGGAACTATTTTGGGCATTGAATTTAAATCACTATGGTATTCGAATTTGAATATATATTCATACTATAAAGAATATATTTTCAAATGCTTTGTCATATTTTATGTACTTTTGGATAAGCTCTTTGAGTGACATAAACTATTCAGAGAAATATTTTGCATGAGTTTGAATTCTATTTTTGAATTTAAACAGTGGCAAAAAATAAATAATAGAAACAAACATAAAGTAAAAAAGGAGAGAACCTAACCTAACTTACGTGGCCAACCCGTTACTGTGTGGCCCAACCGAGCTGGCTCAGCTGCAGCCCAGCCCAGCCAGCGCTGCCTGCTTCTTCAACCTTCTGCCAGAAGGAGAAGCAGGTGTCTGGCGATCGCGCAGCCGAACGCGGCCACCTCCTGCTTGCTGCTTCTTGTCTCCCCCTCGTGCCACGGAGACGCCGATGCCTCCCCTCACTTTCCCCCGCTCTCTGGCTCTCCCTCTCTCTGCTCTCTCCTCGCTCGCGTACATGCGTATCCTCCGACCGTGAATGCGTAACCACCGCCCACCCGAGGTCTCCCTATCGTGTTCATCGTCGCCGCTGAGCTCCTCCACATCACCCCGTCAACGGCCATGGGCAGGGAAGTGCCAAAACGACGAGTTCTTCATCATCTTCTACCTCCGGCCGCCAGATGCCACCGTTGATTTCATCACTGCAAGGGCCTCCCCTGTTGGCCCAGTCCACGCCGCTGAGTACTTTCCTGCGACGAGATGTACACGTTGGAAGTTAGCACCCACGTACTAGTGTAGCTTAGCCAACTCCAGCTAGTTGATCGATCCGTTTGATCAACTAGTACTCCACGCACGAACACAACGGCCAGCCGGCCGGAAGCACACGAACGCACGCGAGACACCGGCGTATTGCCATAGGTACATATCATACCTGTTGTTCCTTACTTTATTGCTTAACTCACGGTTCAAAGAGTACAGGGATACCTGAGTATTTATATTAGCTAGCTAATCTACTCGGTCAACTAGTCTAGCTCTACTCGGCATACACTTCAACTTGTAATCGGATATGTACACGTTCGATGCACACACCGGCCAGCAGGGCATCAAGTCGGGTTTAATTTCAACAATCACCCCCCTAAACACGATGTCGTCATGTCATAACTCAGACGCCGATCCTTCTTCTCATCTCCAAAATTTTTCTTGATCCAAAGCCTTGGTTCGGATGTCCGCCAGCTGATCATTGGTGCGAATGTAGTTGACCTCCGTCTTACCTTCTTCCACGCAGTCCTTTGTATAGTGATACACCATATCAATGTGCTTGCTCCTATCATGCCGCATTGGATCCTCACGTAGAAAAAAATGTAGACTCACTGTCAACGTTGAGCACCACTGGTTCCAGATCTCGATCCATGAGATCACCGTGTAGCCTCCCTAGCCACACGCCTTGACACTCTGCTTCACTTGAAGTCGATGTCACCACTTTATGCTTTCGTAATAGCCAGCTTACTATGCTTCCTCCAAGAAAATATGTCACGTCCGAGGTACTATTATGGTCGTCAACAATCCTTTCCTTGTCACTACCACTATAGCCGAGTAGTTTCACCGTCTCTTTCTTACTCAGTTCAAGACGAGGTTCCATTGAAGCGACAATACGATTGCAATTTTCATGCCACGGCTTTCAAGTATCTTCCTTGCATATACTTCCTGGAATAGTGTGACCCCCCTCCGGCTTTTGATGTTCCTCCATCCCGAGGTAGTAACTCAAAATACCAAGACCATCCATCTTGAAAAACTCCTTCATTTTTAGCTTGAACTTTGCAATCACCTCTTCATCTGCTCCAGTTATCAACAGGTCGTCGACATAGATGCCAACTAGTAGACGATCCCTTCCTTCACCTCTCTTATACATCGCATGCTCTAGTGGGGCTTTCTCAAATCCACGAGAAATCAATGTATGATCAAGTTTGATGTTCCACGCCCGAGAGCCTTGCCGTAGCCCATACAAGACTTTGTGTAGCTTCAGTTCCTTGTGTTCCTCTCTCTCTTTGATGAATCTCAGTGGCTGATTCACATACACATCTCCTTCTAACTCGCCATTCAAAAACGCGGATTTTACATCCATGTGATGTATCTTCCATGCTTCGTGAACCGCGAGAGCGATGAGTAATTCCACCAATTCCATCTTTGCAACGGGAACGAACACTTCTTTGAAGTCCACACCTTTCTCTTGCACGTACTCTTTGGCTACTATCCTTGATTTGTGCTTCACAGACCCATCGACATCTCTCTGGATCGCAAATTCCCACTTAAGATCCATGGCTTTTTCATTGTTGGGAAGATCCACAAGCTCCCATGCATTGTTGTTGTGGATCGACCTCAACTCCTCTTCCATTGTCTGACGCCAACACTCCTTCGTGTTCGCATCCTCAAAGTCAGCCGATTCCTCAGCGCTTGCTAGACACCGCCGCCCACTCCTTTTCACCTTTACCGGGCCAGTCGTCCGAAGAGAATTCTCCGAATATGGGTGTAACACCGGTTGTAGCAATACGGGTGTAGGTGGCGTTGTCCTCGTCTCCTCCATTGCTGTCCGAGGAGACGTCTCATCTTCTGCTATGCGCATTTCTTTTGGCAAAGCAAAAATCTCAGCCCAAGCTCCACGTGCAGTACCTCTTGGGCTGTTAGCATGGTCACCTTGTGTGACTTCTGAAGCTAGGCTTCTTCCTAGTCTCTCACGTGTTGAAGAACAACCTTCACGGGACTTGGTTACTGGAACTTGTCCCGTTCCTAGACCGTGCCCATGAGACTCATCCTAGTAGCCACCTCGGCTTGCTGTTGGGCTGCCACCTGCAGCGGCAACAGCAACATACATGCTCCTTGCTGCTGGCTCGTTCCTTCGAGCACTTCTCTCTGGATTGGTCAACGACCCGTGCATGGTGCACCTGTCTCGCCCATGCGATGCATCACATGGAGCCGGTGCAACTTGCACATCAATATCTGTGCTCCTCGGATTGTTGCCTTTCCACAAACGTGCCACTCTAGCGTCAACATACACGTGGATTTCAGGTGCCACGTACACCATGTCATCTTCCTAGAAAAATGACATTTGTGTCGGTAGCATCGACACGAGCTTCGTAATCACCTCCCGTATCTATATCATCAATACAAGTATCCGAACCATGGTCATGAAGGTGAAATTTTTCTTCATGGAGCGCGACAATTTCCTTAGCCGACACTTGAAAAACTAGATCCTCCTCATCCACGAGTTCACACATCAACATCATGTCACCTTCGTCTCCTTGCTCGGCCATGAGCGCCTTCTCCTTTGGGGAATTCTTACACTCCGACTTGAAGTGTCCGAGCAGATTACAGTTGTGGCAGCGGATCTTCCTCTTGTCGAACTTTTTCTTCCTTGGCTTCTCTGACTGTTCATTAGTGTCCTTTGCAAGACGGTACTTACCACCGCTACCTGACGCCTTGTCGAAATTGTTCTCTTTGAAAACCATTGCCTCCCACTGAGCACGTAAGCATCAGCTACTCATCCTGTTTCACATCATCGTAACTCAGCTTCATCCGCTCGTCATGGGCCTTGAAGCGACCAACCAGATCATCCAAAGTGAGAGTCTTGAGATCAACACACTGCTCAATCGCTGACACAATCGACAAGTAGCACGGTGGAGTGGCACGTAGGAAATGCCGAACCACGGAGATGTCCTCCAACTTCTCTCTGAGATCGCGAATCCCGTTTACCATCGAGGCAAGCCTCGTGGCGAAGGCGTCCACTGTCTCATCTTCTCCCATCCTCAGATTCTCGTAACTCTTCTGCAAAGTTTGCAAGTTTGCCTCGCGCACACGCGAGTGCCCTAGATGCAACGTCTTGAGCATGTCCCACGCCTCCTTCGCTGATGTCTTCGAGATAAGATTCTGCTACACATCCACCGCATCACTGAGCAAATGGCCGTGATAGCCTGGCGATCCTTCCGATACAAGGCACCACCCTTTAGGTACTCCTCACCGCCTGGGTCGACGGCTTCCCGAGCTCATTGGCCTCGAGCGCCCACTCCATCATGGTCGCCCACACCACGAAGTTCCCACGGTCGAATCGTGGATACTCCGATTTCATCGGAGCAGCAATTACTTTAGCCGCACCGGAGGACTCCACCAGTTGCTTGTTCTTATCGTCGTCCGACATGATCCTCCGTTATTAGAAGATCAACCTTGTTCTAGATACCAATTGTTGGCCCAGTCCACGTCGCGGAGTACTTTCCGGTGACGAGATGTACACGTTGGAAGCTAGCACCCACATACTAGTGTAGCTTACCCAACTCCAACTAGTTGATCGATCCATTTGATCAACTAGTACTCCACGCACGAACACAATGGCCAGCTGGCCGGAAGCACATGAACACACGCGAGACACCGGCGTATTGCCACAGGTACGTATCGTACCTGTTGTTCCTTACTTTATTGCTTAACTCACGGTTTGAAGAGTACAAGGATACCTGAGTATTTATATTAGCTAGCTAACCTACTCGGTCAACTAGTCTAGTTCTAGCCATCAGTTGCGAAGACCCGGAGTTCAAGGCGGTTTTTTCCCGAAAACCTAGGAGCCCCCTCAAGAGGCGATTAGGGTTTCGGTGGAGATGCGGCGGCGCTCGCGGACACCTCGTCGGCGGGGCGCTACAATCTCTGGTCTGAGGGATGGCAACATCTACAGATCCAAGCGGAAGCTCGGGGGGGCGCAGTCACCCAGGGCGGCAAGGGCACGAATGGAGGAGGCCATGGGAAGCAAGCTGGATCTAACCAAGGTGGAAGCCACGCCGCTGGTGGTTGATGATCTCGAGGAAGGAGTCCCGCATAAGTGGTCGATCGCTGGCAAGGTTCTGCATCGGAAGATTTTACACATCCAAACCATTGCTAATGCGTTGAGGCCGGCTTGGGGTAACCCTAGGGGTTTGTTCTTCAGGCTGGTGGGCGAGAACACCTTTGTGGCTGACTTTGAGAATTGCCGTGATCGCGATCGTGTGCGAGAGGGGTCGCCGTGGCATGTGAGCAAGCATGATGTAGTTCTGGCGGATTTTGATGCATGCATGAAGCCATCAGAGCTTAAGTTTGACAAGTTACAGTTATGGGCTAGAGTCCCAAATTTGCCCTTCAACTTGCAGAATGATAGGTGGGGAAAATAAGTTGCTAAGCAGATTGATCCTAATGTAACATCTGTCCACTTTGATCCAGTGGGAGGGTTCCAGAGAGCTAGGGTGATGATCAATGTCAATAAACCCTTGAGGCGATGGATCCTAATTGACTCAGCAAAGAGGGGATCTAGGGACTGGTATGATATGCAGTATGAACACATCCCAAATTTTTGTTTCTCGTGTAGTCGTTTGGGCCATGCAGATCTATTTTGTCCCACTCCGGGCACTCGTGATGAGAATGGGAATTTGCCGTTTACTACAAACTTACGAGCGCCGGAGGACATGAAGGGTGCTAGTTCGGGGGATGGCTCGTCGAAGGAAACACAACACTCTGCAGCTAGCAAAAAGGATGCAACATCGTCGAACAGCAAGCCAAGGGAGAGGATGAGGTTAACTCCCCGAAGAAGAGGCCTATTTATAAGAGGAAGGGAGGACCTCAGGATGCAAAAGTTTACCGTAGGGTTGATCCACTGGCCCTACCAAGTTTTGGTAGTTTGATCACTCCAGACGGAACTGCTACTGATATGGTGGTGTTTTCAGCCTAGAGAGTGGATGGCAATGGTACTACAGCTAGGGATGGAGGTGCTGAAGTAAGAGAGCCAAAAAAGAAGAAACCTACCCCCCCTCCCGTCGTCTGAAAATTCGGCTGGTCAGCCCTGCCAGGAACCATGAAATGCCTGCGTTGGAATTTCCGGGGGCTTGGGAACCCCGAGGCAGTTCGAGAGCTTCGTAAGTTAACAAAGCAAGAAGGGCCCGCCTTGCTCTTTGTTTCGGAGACGAAGATCAGGGCTAGACGAGTTGAGATTCTGCAACAAAGTCTTGGTTTTGTGGGATGCTTTGCAGTGGATAGTGCAGGGCTTAGCGGTGGAATTGGTTTGTTTTGGTCAAATGAGGTGAAAGTTGAGTTAAAGAACTACAGTTCTGGACACATTGACGTTATGGTTCAGAAAGCTGATATGTCTACTCCTGAATGGAGGTTTACGGGCTTCTATGGTGCACCAAGGAGAGAAGACATGCACCATAGTTGACACTGTTTGAGGATGCTGAATGATACACCGCAGCCAGGCATGGTTATGTCTAGGTGACTTCAATGAGACACTATTTGGTACCGAACACTTCAGCAGGAATGCGCGATCGGAAGTGCAAATGCTAGCCTTTCAGGAAGCTTTGGAAGATCGTTCCTTGCAGGATCTTGGATTCTCAGGGGTACCATGCACATGGGATAACAAGCAAGGGGGGTGATGAATGTGAAAGCCCGTCTTGATCGTGGAGTAGCGAACGAGGAGTTCCTACAACGTTTTGACCTGGTGCGTGTCCGCCATATCAGTGCACTGGAATCGGATCACTGCTTCGTCTTGTTAGAGACACAACCAATGCAATCACGCCGGGGTCCGAGACAGTTTCATTATGAAGATGTGTGGCAGTCCCATGCTGACTATGAAAATTTTATCGCTGAAGCGTGGAGGAGGAATCATATCGGCCAGGGTCTTGCAGGTATACATGACACCTTACAGAAACTACAAAACGAGCTAGGAGAGTGGGGTGCCCGGGAGTTTGGGTGTCTAGCCAAAAAAGTGAAGAAACTGCAATCCAAACTTGAAAATTTGAGGAAGCAGTCTATTGGGAGAGGACCCAATGAGGAAGAAAAGGCCACGGTGTTGCAGCTCCGTGAGGCTTTGAGGCAGGAGGAAATATGGATGAAGCAGCGCTCGCGTGTGCCGTGGCTCCGGAAGGGTGACCGCAATACTGCTTATTACCACGCTCAAGCGGCGCAGCGAAAACGTATCGACAGAATCTCCAATCTTCGATGGGCGGACGGATCAGTGTGTGCGTCCGAGCAGGAAGATATGGTGGAAGTGCAATTGTTTTATCAAAATTTGTACTCCTCTCAAGGACATACCGATATGAATGAGCTGCTGCAGTTTGTCCCTAAGCATGTAACGGGTGACATGAACACGCTGCTTGATAAACCCTATGAATCGGAGGAGGTCCGTACAACCCTATTTCAAATGGCATCATCAAAGGCCCCGGGAGTAGATGGGTTTACAGCGGGCTTTTTTCAGCGTCACTGGAGTATCATTCAACATGATCTAGTTCCAGCTATCTTGGGCTTTCTAAATGTTGGTGAGCTTCCTTTGGGGTTTAACGACACTTCGATCACTCTTATACCCAAGGTATGCAACCCTAGAGTATAACTCAGTTCCGACCAATATCATTATGTCCGGTGCCCTACAAGATTGGGGCAAAGATGATTACTAATAGATTAAAAGATTTTATGGATATAGTGGTTGGCAAAGAACAAAGCGCGTTTGTCCCCGGAAGATTGATCACTGATAATGTTGTGGTTGCTTTTGAGAGCGTCCACACAATGAGACGGAGGAACAAGGGGAAAACTATGTGTGTCCTGTCAAGTTAAACATGATTAAGGCTTACGACCGACTCGAGTGGCATTATCTCGAGGCAATCATGACTAAGCTTGGGTTTAGCAGGAGTTTTGTTTCTCTCATAATGAAGTGTGTTACTTCGGTTCGGTTCACTATCAGAGTTAATGGAGAACTTCTGCCATATTTTGTTCCTTCCTATGGTTTAAGACAAGGAGATCCAGTATCTCCCTTTCTCTTATTATTATGTGCAGAAGGGCTTACATCTTTGTTGAATTCTTATGGCTACCCACGTATTGACAGAGGCATACGAGTGTCAGTGCAGGCACCGTGGGTGATCCACCTGCTTTTTGCCGATGACAGCCTCATCTTCATCAGTGCAACAGAGGAGAGTGTGATCCGACTAAATGAAATCTTGGTTATTTATGCTGCATGTTCAGGCCAGTCGGTTAATCGCGATAAAAGTGCTGTTTTCTTTTTGCCAAACACGCCAGTGGACAGGCGGCATGATCTGAAGCTGCTATTAGGCATACAAGTCGAGGCGTTCAGTGATCGATATCTTGGGTTACCAACAGCAGTTGGGAGGATCTCCAGTGGTACTTTTGATCACATTGGGGAGCGTTCAAGGAGAAAAATGAATGGATGGGCAGAGCGACTTCTAGCCTGCGCTGGAAGAGAATCCCTGATTAATTCAGTAATCCAGGCAATCCCAATGTTCAGTATGAGTTGCTTCCTTCTTTCTAAAAAGGTATGCAAAAGTTTGACATCTAGCATGGCTAAATTTTGGTGGAGTGGATCCCTTGATCGACGTGTGATGCATTGTTTGGCCTGGGATAAACTTGCATCTTCAATATCTTAAGGAGGTATGGGCTTCCGAGATTTGAATTTGTTTAACTTGGCGCTGCTCGGGAAACATGGATGGAGATTCATTACAAATCCAGATTCGTTGTGCGCCAGGGTGATAAAAGGCCGGTACTTTCGATGGGGATTTCTTGGAGGCCACGATGCCGAAGACAGCCTCTGCGATTTGGCACGCTATTGTCGCAGGCAGGAAGGCGCTTGATGTTGGTCTAATCAAGAGGGTTGGCGACGGGACTACTATCTCCGTTTGGCATGATAAGTGGATCCCAGGTTCACATAGTTTGTCTCCTATGATTGTACCAGGAGGGACGACAATGGGAACTGTGGACCAACTAATTGATACTGAAAACTGGTCATGGCATCGGGAACTCATTCGTGATGTTTTTGCTGCACCTGACGCGGATGCGATACTGAATATTCCACTACGCAGAGGTGGCGGCGATGATTTTCTTGCTTGGGCTCACGAAAGAAGTGGCATATATTCTGTCAAGTCGGCGTACCGTGCTCTTGTGACTTAAAAGGAGTGTTTAGCTCTCGAGGAAGGGACGGTTACCGGATCCTCACATACTGAAGAACAGATGTGGAAGTCACTATGGAAGCTCAAGGTGTTGCCGAAGGTGCGTGTATTCTGGTGGAGGGTCGTCCGTGGCATCCTCCCTGATGAATCCACCTTGAGGTACCGTCATATCAAACTCATCAGTCGATGCAATGTTTGTCATGCAATGGATGAAGATTTAATGCACGCTCTAGTGCATTGCTCTCATGCCAAGTTGTTCTGGGAGCAGTCTTTCGTATTGTTCGATCTCCGCAGGCCGCGATTGCACCCGGATACATGGGACCGTGATATTATTTGTGATGGGCGGTTTTCTGATTTGGAAAGGTCTCAGATGATCTCAGTGATGTGGACTATATGGCACTCTAGAAACAGAGTTACTCATGATGATGATCAACTTGATAATTTTTCATCTATCAAGAGGATACGGGAGGACTTGGCGTTACTCGATATTCCTCTTCCGCATGCTTCGGTGCTGCCAAGTTTTGGGTGGACACCTCCTGAGGAGGGGGTTATCAAGATCAATACCGATTCGGCTGTGAATTTGGACTTCAATAAGGCGGGAGCTGGACGCGTAGCATGTTCCAGCAAGGCCTTGTTGGGAGCTTGGAGTAAACCCTATCTAGGGTTATCGGATCCGTTCATTGGAGAGACCATGGCTTTGCGTGATGGAGTCATCTTTGCTAACCTGCGTGGTTTCTCACATGTGATCATGGAAACAGACTGCCTGGAGATAGTTAATCTCCGGAACACTCGTCATAACAGCCTTTCTGTTGTGGCTCCTTTACTTTTAGAAATTGGAGAGCTAGCCTCATCTTTATCTTCTTTTGTTGTTCAACATGTAAACAGGGCAGCCAATGTACCAGCCCACCTTTGTGCTAAACACGCAAGCACATTGTTGGTCACCGAAAGTTGGACTGGCTCAAGACCTTCCTTCCTACTCACCAGCCTTTTGGCGGATGATGCTAGGAGTGCCTTTGTTGAATAAAAAGCTCTCGAATTGGGTTGCAAAAAAAAACTAGTCTAGTTCTACTCGGCATACACTTCAACTCTTAATTGGATATGTACACGTTCGGTGCACACACCAGCCAGGGGGCATCAAGTCGGGTTTAATTCCAACATCCCTGGCCTCTCCGTCTGCGCCAAAAGAATCGTTGTGAGCCCCGGTTGAAACCCCCCTTAACTCTCCGTCACACTCGTCCCCTAGCCGTGTTTTCCGTAGGGGTCGGCAACACTGATCGCTGACCATGTCTCCACCGCTGCTACGACCTCTGAAACTTGCACCTGAGTGTTGCCCGTGTTCAGAACGCTCCCAGGATCCGAGCGCGCCCACCCGTTCGACCTGTCATGCCCCTAGCTCCAACTCGAGCACGCCCGTAGCTCCGGCCGCCGCCAGGAGCTCGCTTCCAGCGAACTCCAGCCACCCCGCGCCCTCCATTGGTCTCCCAGATGCGCACGGGCACGGGCTTTCTTCTGGTGCCCCTGGTGTGTTGATCCGTTGCCTCTGGCGAGTTCCGAGCGGACTTCACCGTGGTTTTAGATCGCCGCCGTCCGAACTCCGGCGAGCCAGTGTGGCCGCGTGATTAGCGCTAATCAGGCCAGCTAACCCTTCCCATAGCCACTGACAGTTGGGCCCCTCTGCCTAATTAACCCTGGTTAGCTTTTGTTTACATTAAACTAACCCCCAGACCCGACAGGTCAGTTTGACCTGGCCACATTACTGTTGAACCGACCCCACCTGTTTGTGACTTAGGCAGCACTGTGTCACTGAGAAGTGGGTCCCACTGGTTAGGTTTGACCCTGGTCAGCCTCGGTTGAACCGTTGACGTCGTGCTTACATGATGCTGACGCAGTTAATCATTTTCTGGATTAAAAATAATCCAGAAAATTTCAGAAAATGTTTAAAACTTCAAAAAAATCATAGAAAATTATCTATAACTCCAAATGAAATAATTTATATATGAAAAATGATCATAAAATCCAATCTATCCATTTGTACCATTTTCATGCATGTTTGAGCAATTTAACATCACAGTTTAGGATGAAACATGAATCGGACAACTTTGATAATAGTTTTGGAGATGGAATTTGATGTAGTTTTGAATTCCACTTCAATCAAAATGACTTGTTGTTGCATTAGCCTAAATCACAACATATTTCCATATGTCATGATCATGCATCATATTCTTGCATTGCATTGATTGTGTTCTTTCTCTGTTGCTGGTATTTGTTCCCTCTCAGTAGACGTGGTTCCGACGATGAGATCGATGACACCGATGAAGAGCTATACTATCTTCAGAAGTGTTAGACAAGCAAAACCCCCTTGTTCATTCCGATACAATCCCACTCTCTCGCTCCTGCTCTCTTTTACTGCATTAGGACAACAACGATTCAACTGTTACATGTTGCGGTAGTTGAACCCCTTTCATCTGCATGACCTGTCATTGTCACAGTAAATAGATGAAACCCACTAGCATGAGTAGGAGTTGTTTGAGCCATGATGTGCCTACTCATTCATGCTTGTTTGTCATGCCTGCTACTGCTTAGAGTTGAGTCAGGTCTGATTCATCGGGGATGAATTGGAAAGGTGTGAACATGTCCTACTGTTGTGAGCTAAGTGTATGCACGCCATTTGGTAAAGGTAGCAGTGAGAGGCCATGTAGGAGTACATGGTGGGTTGTCTCATTGAAACCGTCCTCAGGAACTGAGTTCTGTGTTTGTGATCCATGAACAGTTACGACCACACATTGGAATGCTTAAGTTCCCCTCTCGACTTATTATCCCCCCTATCCTCTGTCCAAGAGTTGCAAGTAGTTTCTGGTGTTTGTAGTATGCTGGAGGCCATGCATAGCGCTGACCGAGGGGTGGGCTGTGATGCGGTAGGCACGTGGCACGGTGTACTGGGACGTCCGTTTGGTGCCTCGGGAACACTACTCACATCGTTCGGGGCCTTATGTGGAAACTTCGGCCGGACTCCCTGCGGATGGAACCTGAATAGGCGATAAACCTGGACTAGAGACTTGTGTGGTTAGTCAGGTCATGGCCAACACCCTCGCCAGGCTTCCGCTTGAAGGTTGCCGAGATACATGACGTGTACATGGAGGTAAGTGGCGAGAGCATGTGTGAAGAAGTACACCCCTTCAGGGTTAACATCATATATTATAATAGCCGCCTCTGCGGTAAAGGACCTCTGGGTTGCCTATACAATTCATAGACAAATGAAAGTGGATACTCTAAAATGCACAAGATAAGCGTGAGTGCTATGGATGGCATTCTCGTAGGGAGACGGGAGCAGATCCATAGTGGTGTATTGATATGGTGAATATGTGGACTCGTGTGCGCCACCTCAAAAGAGTCACTTGCAGTTGTAGTTCAGGATAGCCACCGAGTCAAAGCTGGCTTGCTATAGTTAAACTCCACCACCCTTTTTGTTGATACTGATGTATATGTAGATAGTTCTGATGTAAGTCTGGTTGGGTACAATTGTACTCACGTTTGCTTAATTTATGTTTTTGCAGAGAGACTTCAGTCTCACTAGTAGTTCCGTGTGGACTTTGACATTTAGCTTGATACCTCAGCTACGATCTTGTACCCTTTGGAGGATCTTGTAGATAGTCAGTCTTCTCAACCCTTTTCATTTGTAGTTGTCTGTACTCAGACATGTTATGCTTCCGTTGTTTGTATGCTCTGAATGTTGGGTCATGAGACCCATGTTTGTAATACTTGGCTCCTCGGAGCCTATTGAATAAATACTTTGAGTTGTAGAGTCATGTTGTGATGCCATGTTGTATTTGCACATATCGAGCATATTGTGTGTATGATTGTTGAGATGCTTCGTATGCGTGGGATCCGACAACCTAGTTGTTTATTCTTGGTAGCCTCTCTTATCGGGAAATGTCTCCTAGTGCTTCCACTGATCCATGGTAGCTTGCTACTACTACGGAACACTTAGGCTGGCCGGCATGTGTCCTTCTTCGTTCCTGTGTCCGTCCCTTCGGGGAAATGTCACATGTTTTTCCTTTAAGTCCCTGTAGCTTGCTACGACTTGGGTTCGTACGTTGTTGATCGACACGTTCGTTGCTGGGTCATGTATGCCTGTCCCTGTAAGTTAGCGCCACCTTGGGTTTACGACTTGTCATGTCGGCCCGGGTTCTTTGTCATATGGATGCTAGCGGCACTATAATATACGTGGGCCAAAAGACGCTAACGGTCTCGGGCCAGGTAAGGTGGCATCCGTGGGAATACCATGCGTGAGGCCGCAAAATGATATGATGTGTTACATGCTAGATTGGTGTGACTTAGGATCGGGGTCCTGACAGCTTTGGTATCAGAGCGTGACTGCCTGTAGGATTACCAAGGCAAACTGGTGAAGTTGAGTCTAGAAATTCTTTAGTTATATAAGGGAATTGATTGTGGATGGGAACATAAGGCTCTTTTTACTCCTTTACCTTATGCCTTCTGATCCGAGTCATCCCATATTTTCTATGGGGTTAAGAAACTAGGCTTTCTCTTCTTTCTATCAGGATCACGTGTTACTAATCCATAGACTTATAGAAATGATGGATTCAAGTCTCAGTTCAGTTCCTACTACTTCCGTATGTTGATCGTTGATCTCGGAACCTTGATATGGTGATGTTGAGTGGTCATGCCACTAATTTGTAGCATGTCTCAAATCTTTTTGAGCATTTACAGTCGTTATGCTGTCCGAGTCATCCCAGGTTTCTAAACAATCTGATGCATTTGCAAATTCCTTCTTCCCGTTCCCGATGTTCCTTTGGGCCAAATTAACCACACTAATTAGTGGGTTGAGGTACTCTATTGCCTAGACATATATGTTGGAGCTAGTATTATGACCCTAGGTGTCTTCGAGTACCAACTAGTAAGCTAGCCATGATTTGTGTTCCCAGTGTGATGATTCTAGCCATCATTCTCGAAAGCATCCCACGATGCCATTTAGTTAGTAGGCATTCTATTCCTGGGTTTTGAACCCGAGATTCACCCTACTTACTTCATGTTGATAGTGTTTGCTAGTTCCTTTAGGATATTAGTAACCTTTGCGATAGTCCTCGAGGTCTGTGGTATATCGTTCTTCCAATACCATGAACCAATATGGCAGAAGTTCTTTTGAACCAAAAGATCACAAACAGAGTGCTCTCGATGAGTTCTCCATCCTATATTGTGACTCTGCCAGTCCTACCTTTCTGCATAGGTTATCCGGAAGGAATGATGAGCTTTGTTTGACATACTAATCTATGCGTCCACGACTCAGAAAATCATATGTTCCTTTGAGTTGTCCCTCTTTAGTTGTATCCTGACCTCCGTCTATCAAGTGATAGTCAGGAATAGTTGTCCCTTCATGTTCGTCGGTGACTATTATTCTTGTGGTCTGTCAAGCCATTCTATTCTGGAATGACTAGGAGAAACAAACTCCAGTACCTTATCCATTTCCAGGATTGGGTCAAAGCAGTTGTAATCCGCAAATCTAAATGCCAATCCAGCTTTTGATTCTGTTCTACCCTAGAGTATTACCCCCTTTATGTCAGGATTTTCATGAGAATTGCACCAGCTCTTATGAATTCTTGACACGGTGATACTTCTCGCCATCATTATTCATTCCTTGGCTCTCGTGTTATTGTAACCGGAATGTCGACAAGTGAATCGTGATGTGTGAAATCAATACTCCTAGAAACTTTGTTGCTTGGTAGTTAAGGGACAATAATTTCATTCTTAGCATGTTGGTTATTGAATCATCATTCTAAGACTGAATGTGCTACCTAGTCCATTTTCCTGGTGCACTCTTGATCAGTGAGTTTGGATTATGTTAAGTCCTTGCTCTTTTGATCATCTCGTCTTGCCCTGAAAAGCAAGATTGTTCTCGAGCTTAATAGCATATAGGTGGTTCGTGATTTTCTGAATATCTTCTCATAAGTATCACCAGGTTGTTCCCTGACTGCTATGTTGAGCTCGTGATCAAGATTGGTTTCTTCTAACCACCCCTTCTCCAAGAATCTGTGTTGCATACCCCTGAGCTAGTTGGTTAAGCTAGACAACAACTTGGAGAGTTGGAAGATAAAAGCTTGCCCGACTTAGTCTATTATAAAGGGATATCTTTTGTGTGTGTGTGTGTGTGTTGAAGAAAGATGATACCTTCATCGATTGGTTCTTGTGATCAGTTGTTGGATCTATCATCTTATCCAATCTTTGATTTGAGCATGGGCTATCCTCAAATAAAATCAGAACCAAAGATGTTTGTAATGTTGTCTTACTCATGGTTGATTCCTCGAGCATACACCGATATATCCTTTGGGTCTGACCAATGCTATCACCGTGTTCACATAATTGTGGAATTCTACCTATATGGAAGCCTGGATGGATTGTTGTTGAGCCCATTGACAACATTTTTATCTTGTCCATGATTCATGTTGAACATCTAAGTTAGTATTGGAACTTTGTAAACAATGCCTTCGTGTTTCGTTCATGAGGTATATGTTGGATGAAGGAAGTGACTCCCTTTGATTTACATGCATTTGGTGCAAGTTGCCACCGTGAGTTCGAGAAAGATTGTTTTTGCTTCCTCTAGAATCATCCCAAGCGAGTCATGTACATGCAAAGTATTTTGTGGTCTGTTAGACTGATCATCTTCGTTCCATTTGAATTCCATAGCGCACCAAGCCACTGATTGACTTGTTCAAGGAGAAGAAGTTCCTTCTTAAGAGCATGCCTTATGTAAGGACTTCGATATCCTCGATGATGATTCCCCACCTGAACTAGGTAGTGTTTTATTATAAGACTACTACGTGGTCATGCTTGTCTGCGACAGTGTGTCAACATGTGTGTAGCAGAACCAACTCATGTTTTGGAGCTTGATATCGTAGTTCATTTCCCAAGAATCTCGCAACATAACCTCGTTGGTTTGTGTTGCCAACTTTATTTTTCAGACATGCTATCTATAATATCTTGTTACCAACTAGACCTGAATCTCAGGCAGGTGTGATGGTTGTAACTTCTTCCAAGAACTATGATGTAGGTTCCGGTAAAGTGGGTGCACCTAGCCGGAAGAACTATTATTGTAGTATCTGGATAAACCAATTTGTTCGTTTCCCCATGAGGATTTTTCTATGACTTATTCTAAAAGTTTCTCCTTATGGATGTTTGTGCTCCCGAAAACCGACCTATACTTGATGGCCATGTTAATGCTTTAAGTATGACTGTGGTATGTAGAACGTCAAGGAGAACATTAGAAGCGGAGTGCTAAATGTCTCTCGGTCGATTATCCAGATTTTGTGACCTTGGCATTGCTAAGGTGAAATCTGAGAAAGCGTTGTCTTCCGTTGTATCTGCATCGTCCTTCACTATTCATCATGGTTGTATGAAGTGTTGCCAAGATCTTTGACATAGATGTTGGTAAAACCCTGATGAATATGCAAATGCTCAAGTTCTTGAGAGCACGCTCAGACACTAGGTTATATCTTCGGTATCAGTCGGAATGTGTCATCCATTTGACAATTGTTCTATAACCATAGTTCCATTCAAAAACTGAGTATGCCATTTTACTTGAACTCTTTCAAGCGATCAGATGTGAATTGCCTCAGGCTGGCATAAAGAGTCTCAACGATCTATGATTCAAAAGCAATTCTTTTTGCCACTTAAGGGAATATTCTACGAGTCACCTCCCCCAAGGTGCCTCGTTATGGTCTCATGACAATTATTTCCTCGCTACTTTGAAACCCCCGTCAATTTGTTTCTTCCGTCCTTTCCGATGTGTGTTTTGCCTGTCAGCTCAAGAGATGTTTCTATGTCTCATTCTGTGAGTTGATCGTGAATTGCTCGATCTTCGAGAAGATCGACTCTTTACAGTTTTCCTTTCTTCATGTTGTCGTGTTGGATGAAGATCTCAAAAGAAAAGACGTCAAAATCAATTTGAAGCAATGAATCAACATCTTCAAGAAGGACAGTTGGATGGTGAAGATTGTGTTAGCTTTGTGTCCCCTCTATCTTCCTACCTCACGTCTTGAATCTCGGGACGAGATTCTTGTCCAGTGGGGGTGAGTTGTCACATCCCTAGCTTCTGGTAAGGCACCAGGCTAGCTTCATGTGTGCATCATGTCTAAATTCTGGAAGTTGAAATGAGGAAAGTGAAAGCCTAAGAAATTTTGATAAAGGGGCAAGAACCCTAAAAATATCATTCAATGCTTCCACAAATTGTCACAGCCCCAGAATTGGTTGTAATTAGTGGCATCTGCATCCATGCATCATGTTTGTTTTCAAAGGAAATTTTGAAGTGGGGATGACCAAGCCCTAGCACTAAAGCAAATCAAACAGGTTCAACAAAAAAAATATTTTTCAGTGAATCCAAATGGCTTTAAGAAAATGTTCATCATTTCTGGAAAAATGTTATAAACCATAACCAGAGGTGTTGCACATTTTTCATGACATATTTGGTCACTGGATTAATTCATTAAGTATTTGCATTAGGGCATTTAATGCTAATAAATAGTTTAAATGTTCAAATAATCATAAACCAAAATGTTTGCTGTTTGTTATATTCCAAACAGTGGCATTGATTAGTTTCATGATTTTTGGGTTTGACCTAGTATTTTAATAAAGCCAAAGCAGTTGCGAGATAAATAAGCAGTAACATAATTAGAAAAGAGAGAGAGAGAGCCGACTGGCCCACTTACATGTAGCCGGCCCGGCTTGACCAGCCCAGCCCACCTACCTCGCCGCTCGTCGTCTTCCTCTGCCCGATGGCGGAGGCGAGGCGTGGCCCAGCGCTGAGAGCCCGGCCACCTCACCTTACCTGCTGCTTGTTGGAGGCACCCGAGGTGCCACGCCTCCCCTCGACCCATTGCACCTCTCCCTCTCTCCCGGGACTCCTCTCCCTCCTCTGCTCGCTTCCGCGGCGCCACCGAGTGCTGCCGTTGACGCCGCTCGCCACCACCGCAGCCAACGCCTCTCCCTCAACCTCCCGAGCAGCCCAGAGGCTCCGCCACTCCGTCCTCGACCCCCTCACCGAGCCACGCCCCTCCAGAAGCCCCCGAACGTCCTCACCGGGCTCGTCTCCTACCTCGGACCCGCCGGTCGCCGTCGCCCGATTCGTTGAACTCCGGACGCCCCCGAGCCCGCTGACCACCTCTTCCTCTCCACTATGAGCTCCTACGCCTCCCCTCTCTCTCCCTGCACTCGATTTCACCGAGTAGCCGTCGCCTCTGCCGATTCCGAGAACCCGTCGCCGCCGGCTGTGTCGCCGCCGTGGCTAGAGCTCACGCACATCGCGTCCGAGCACACCACCGTGCTCAGCGCCACGCCAGGACCCCAAAAACCTCACCTATTGCTCCTATTGTGCACCGTAGCCACCGCTCGCGCCTCACCCGTACTCCGGCCGCCGCCGCCGTCGTGGTTGCCGTCGCCTCTGGCCACCCTAGCTCTTCCCGTTTGCCTTGCTAGGCAGCGAGAAACTGGGCGTCTCGTGAGAGCCCTCCGCCCGCTCTTTTGGTCATCGAGGCGAATCCCGGCGCTCTCCGCCGTCCACAGCCTTGCGGCGACGAGCCTCGGGTCAACTCCGCGAGTTTGACCGGGTTTGACCTAGTTTGACTCCCCGAGCCAGCGACATGCGGGCCCGCCCGTTAATTAAGTTAGGTTAGTATTAACTAAGCTAGGTTAGTTTAGTTGAACAACGACACTCGGGACCCACCGTCGGTTTGACTGGGCGCCCGTTGACCTCTGGCGTCACTAACGTCATCTTGTGTGATGTTGTTTGGGATTTTAGTAAATCGAAATGATTTATTAATTTCAGAAAATACCCAAACTTCTAAAATTCATAGAAATTCAACCGTTACTCCAAATTAAATAATTTATATATGAAAAATGATCAGAAAAATATGAAGAATCTGTATATGCCATGATAATGCATGTTTGAACAAGTTAACCTCACTGAATAGGACAAATGATGATTAGGGCAATTTATGAAATAACATTTGGAGTTGGAATTTGTTCTTGTTTGAGTTCCACTTCAATTAACTTGGCCAGATATTGCATTTGGTGAATTCAGTACCTTAACATGACATGTCATTCATGTGAATGTGCATTGCATTGATTGTGTTCTTTCTCAGTTGCCGGTGTTTGTCCCCTCTCAGTAGACCACGTTCCGACGATTGTTCGATGACACCGATGAAGAACTATATTATCTTCAGAAGTGCCAGGCAAGCAAAACCCCCTTGTTCATTCTGATACAATCCCACTCTCTCGCTCCTGCTCTCTTTTACTGCATTAGGACATCAACGATTTATCATTACTTGCTGCGGTAGCTGAACCCCTTATCCTCTGCATGACTGTCATTCCACGGTAAATAGATGAAACCCACTAGCATGAGTAGGAGTTGTTTGAGCCCTGTTGTGCCTACTCATTCATGCTTGTTTGTCATGCCTGCTACTGCTTAGAGTTGAGTCAGGTCTGATTCATCGGGGATGAATCGGAGGTGTGTGAACATATCCTACTGATGAGAGCAAAGTGTGTGAACACGATTTGGTAAAGGTAGCAGTGAGAGGCCATGTAGGAGTACATGGTGGGTTGTCTCATTGCAGCCGTCCTCAGGAACTGAGTTCTGTGTTTGTGATCCATGAAACAGTTACTACCACACATTGGGATCCTTAATTGACTCTCTCGGCTTCTTAACCATCCTTGTCCTCTGTCCGGGAGTTGCAACTAGTTTACGGTGTTTGTAGGATATGTGTTGGAGGCCGTGCGTGGCTGACCCTAGGGGTGGGCTATGATCACGGTAGATACACCGTGGCCGGTGTACAGAATGCCCGTTTGGTATCTCGGGAACCTGCACCCATCGTTCGGGGCCGTTAGTGGAAACCTCGGCGGACTCCTGCGGATGGAACCGAATAGGCGATAAACTGGACTAGGGACTTGGGTGTTTAGGTAGGCGTGGCCGACACCCGTTGGGCTTCCGCTTGAAGGTTGCGAGTACATGTCGTAAGCGGCGGTAAGTGGTGAGCGTGTGTGAAGAAGTACACCCTGCAGGGTTAATATGATCTATTGAATAGCCGTGTCCGCGGAAAAGGACTTGGGTTGCCTATATCGGTTCATAGACAAGTGAAAGTGGATACTCTAAAATGCGCAAGATAAGCGTGAGTGCTATGGATGGTGTTCTCGTAGGGAGGCGGGGGCGGGTCCATAGTGGTGTATTGATATGGTGAATATGTGGACTCGTGTCGCCACCTCAAAAGAGTTACTTGTAGTCGTAGTTCGGGATAGCCACCGAGTCAAAGCTGGCTTCTTTGCAGTCAAACTCCACCACCCCTTTGTTGATAATGATGCATATGTAGTTAGTTACGATGTAAGTCTTGCTGAGTACATTTGTACTCACGTTTGCTTATTTTATGTTTTGCGAGAGGCGTCGGTCTCGCTAGTAGTTCGCTTGGACTTGACGTTTAGCTTGTTACCTCAGCTACGATCTTGTGCCCTCGGCGAGATCTGGTAGATAGTCGGGCTTCTCGGCCTTTTTCATTTATAGATGTGCGTACTCGGACATGTTAAGTTTCGCTTGTGTTTTGACTTGTATGCTCGAGTGTTGGGTCATGAGACCCATGTTTGTAATATCTCGCTCCTCGGAGCCTAATGAATAAATATTTGAGTCGTAGAGTTATGTTGTGATGCCATGTTGTATTTACACATATCGAGCATATTGTGTGTATGTTTGAAATGCTTGGTATGTGTGGGATCCGACAATCTAGTTGTTTATCCTTGGCAGCATGTCATATGGGGAAATGTAGTCTAGTGCTTCTGGCGATAGTAGTCGCTTCTGGCCGGTTCACGGAGTGCTGCTAGCCCAGCACTCTTGCTTTGGACACTTGGTGGCGCATGTGTTTCACCGTTCCTATATACATCCCTTGGGAAATGTCACGCGGTGACATCCGAGTCTGCCTAACTTGCTACAGCCGGTTCACGGAGTCCTGTTAGCCAGTGCTACAGCCAGATTCATCGTTGATGACCGACATGCTCGATGTGATTCATGTATGCTGTCCCCATGGGTTAGTGCCGCTTTGGGTTCATGACTAGCCATGTCGGCCGGGTTCTCTGTCATATGGATGCTAGTGACACTATCATATCGTGAGCCAAAAGGCATAAGCGGTCCCGGGCCATGGTAAGGCGACACCGTGGGAATACCGTGCGTGAGGTGCATAAAGTGATATGAGGTGTTACCGGCTAGATCGATGTGACTTGGAATCGGGGTCCTGACACAAATCTCCTCATTAATGTTTGATATTTTTGGCATGGGTTCTGATCCAAACCAAAAATACTGAACATTTTTAAGGAACTATTTTGGGCATTGAATTTAAACCACTATGGTATTTGAATTTGAATATATATGCATACTATAAAGAATATATTTTCAAATGCTTTATTATATTTTATGTACTTTTGGATAAGCTCTTTGAGTGACATAAACTATTCAAAGAAATATTTGGCATGAGTTTGAATTCTATATTTGAATTTAAACAGTGGCAAATGAATAAATAATAGAAACAAACAGAAAGTAAAAAAGAGAGAACCTAACCTAACTTACCTGGCCAACCCGTTACTGTGTGGCCCAACCGAGCTGGCTCAGCTGCAGCCTAGCCCAGACAATGCTGCCTGCTTCTTCAACCTTCTGACTGAAGGAGAAGCAGGTGTGTGGTGAAGGCCAGAGTCAAGCAGCCACCTCGCTTGCTGCTTCTGTCATCCCTCACGCCACGGAAACGCCGACGCCTCCCCTCACTTTCCCCTTGCTCTCTGGCTCTCCCCCTCTCTCTGCTCTCTCTTTGCTCGCGTACGAGCGTAGCCTCCGACCGCCGTCCCGTGAATGCGTAGCCACCGCCCACCTGAGGTCTCCCTATCGTGTTCATCATCGGCGCTGAGCTCCTCCACATCACCCCGTCAACGGCCATGGGCAGGGAAGTGCCACAACGACGACTTCTCCATCATCTTCTACCTCCGACCGCCAGATGCCGCTGTTGATTTCATCACTGTGAGGGCCTCCCCGGCCTCTCCGTCTGCTCCAAAAGAATCGCTGTGAGCCCCCGGTCGAAACCCCCCTTAACTCTCCGTCACACGCGTCCCCTAGCTGTGTTTTCCGTCGGGGCCGACAACACTGATCGCCGACCATGTCGCCGCCGCTGCTACGGCCTCTGAAGCTTGCACCTGAGTGTTTCCCCGTGCTCAGCACGCTCCCAGGAGCCGAGCGCGCCCACCCGTTCGACCTGTGATGCCCCTAGCTCCAACCCGAGCACGCCCGTAGCTCCGGCCGCCACCAGGAGATCGCTTCCGGTGAACTCCGGCCACCCCGCGCCCTCTCGTTGGTATCCCCAGATGCGCACGGGCATGGGCTTCCTTCTGGTGCCCCTGGCGTATCGATCCGCTGCCTCTGGTGAGTTTGAGCGAACTTTATTGTGGTTTGAGGTCACTATCGGCCGAACTCCGGCGAGCCGGCATGGCCGCGTGATTAGTGCTAATCACGGCTAGCTAACCCTCCCCAGAACCACAGATAGTCGATCCCCACTGCCTAACTAACCCTGGTTAGCTTTTGTTTGGATTAAACTAGCCCCTCAAGCCCCCAGGTCAGTTTGACCTGGCCACGTCACCTGTTGACCCAACCCCACCTCACTTTTACTACATCAGGACAACAATGATTCAACTGTTACATGTTGTGGTAGTTGAACCCTTTCCTCTACATGACCTGTCATTGTCACAGTAAATAGATGAAACCCACTAGCATGAGTAGGAGTTGTTTGATCCATGATGTGCCTACTCATTCATGCTTGTTTGTCATGCCTGCTACTGCTTAGAGTTGAGTCAGGTCTGATTCATCGGGGATTAATTGGAAAGTTATGAACATGTTCTACTGTTGTGAGCTAAGTGTATGAACGCGATTTGGTAAAGGTAGCGGTGAGAGGCCATTTAGGAGTACATGGTGGGTTGTCTCATTCAAACCGTCCTTAGGAACTGATTTCTGTGTTTGTGATCCATGAACAGGTACGACCACGCATTGGAATGCTTAAGTGCCCGTTTGGTGCCTTGGGAACCCTGCTCACCTCGTTCGGGGCCGTATGTGGAAACTTCGGCCGGACTCCCTGCGGATGGAACCTGAATAGGCGATAAACCTGGACTAGAGACTTGTGTTGTTAGTCAGGTCGTGGTCGACACCCTCGCCAGGCTTCCGCTTGAAGGTTGCCGAGATACATGACGTGTACATGGCGGTAAGTGGCGAGGGCGTGTGTGAAGAAGTACACCCCTGCAAGGTTAACATCATCTATCGAATAGCCGCGTATCGGTAAAGGACCTCTGGGTTGCCTGTACAGTTCATAGACAAGTGAAAGTGGATACTCTAAAATGCGCAAGATAAGCGTGAGTGCTATGGATGGCGTTCTCGTAGGGAGAATGTCGGTGGGAAACGACACCTATGGGATCACAAGAATCCCTACTACGGTTGCGGGGTGCGGGGTCGTGAGAAGAGCAGGATTAGTAACCAGCACAAATATTGTTTACCCAGGTTCGGGCCGCGAGGATGCGTAAAACCCTAGTCCTGCTTGGTGGATGTATTGAGCGTTCTTGAGCTCTCGAAATAGCTATGGGTGTTGCGTGGTTCCAAAGAGCCGAATCCTTTCCAAGTGGGCCATGGGCCTCCTTTTATGGGCAAAAGGGGCTGCCAGAGTGGCACATAGGAGGTGGAAAGGCCTACAGTGCTAAGAGCTTATCGCTCGCATTACAGGACAAGACACATTTAATGCGTGGCTTAGGTGTCCCTCCACTTTATCAGGGACATGGGTGAGGCCCGTCCCGTCTGTCGCCGCTCCTCCTTGCTTCGACATGCGCCCTGGCCAGCGATGCATGCGGTGCCATGTAGGCAGGCAAGCAGCTGAGGTGGCGCGATGGTGGAGCCTCCACGAAGATCTGCATGCCGCCACGCAGGTGTGTGCTTAGTCGGCCTAGAAGCTGCGTGTTGCCACGCAGGTACCTGCCCAGCTGGTTGGGCTGGCAGCTGCATGTCAACGGCGGTGGAGATTTGGTTGGCGCGGGCCTGGTAGTGGCCCCGCTGACGCCTTTGGCAAGGGTCTTGCCGGGTGGCCCGGCAAGGGTCTTGTCCGTGGCGCGCTGTTGTCCCCGGCAAGGACCTTGCCGGGGGTCTTTGGGTTTCCTCGGCAAGAACCCTGCCGAGGATCGTTGCCTTCCAATCCTCATCTGAACTTGAGTATTCTTTTGTCTTCACAAAGATTTGCGTGCCACCATGGAGGTGCCTCCCGAGCCCTGTCCCAACGTGGTTGTTGGCGTTGGAGATCGTGGGCTCGAGGGTGGCTCGCTCCGTTGGTGTGGGCGAGCTGCCCCGGCAAGGGTCTTGACGGGGCTGCTGAGGCTGCCTGGCAAGGGTCCTTGCCGGGGAAACCTGCTTCGTCCATCCGATCTCTGTGGCCTTGGTCCTTGATGTTGCTTTGTTTGTCTCGTGCCTTCGGCTTCTCTCCGGCTCCCCTCCTTTGCCCTGCTATGCGTGGTCGTGGCACGTGGCTCTGACTGCCCATGCACAGGTAAAGGGGTTAAAAGGAGAGCCCCTACTTTTGTACACCGACAGGAGCCCCCAGGCCTGGGCCACACATAAGCGCGACACGTTGTTGGGCCAGGCCCAAAACGGTGCGTGGGCAGGCGGGGCGGATTTTACCGCGGTAACTGCTCCGTCCGAGCTTCCCCACGACTTGCGTTGAATGCGTGACGTGGGGGTCGCGCATGTGTGTGATCGAAGCATGCTGGCGTCATCTTGCGGTGGACAATAAAGAGGCGGCTTGCGTGTCCCTTCGAGACCGCAAGGCCGCTGCTCATTTACTGCCCTTACTCGGGAACCTTCGCTCCACGCGTCCCATTGCACCCGTCCTTCGCGCCACGTTTGCTGCATGCATGATGCAAAGCTAATGATAGGCGCGCGGGATATGGGAAGTCGCGCGCGTGCGGGCCGATTCCCACGCGCCTTCAATTGAGCGGGGAGGGCGGTCGACGGCCCCGCTCGTGGTCACTTCAATGGTCCGGATTGGTCGAGAGGGGCGGCCGAGCCTCTCCCCCGCCCCTTTATAAAGAGGGGAGCAGGAGGAACGGTGCCTCTCAATCCTTCGTCATCCGCTTCTCCCCATTACCGCTTTCTCCTTCCTTTTGCCATGGCGAGGGGGCGTGGCGACGCTTCATCGGTGGCGGTGAGGGTCTCGGCTCGACAACGCATCGCTCCTCCCCAAGAGCTCGCAGCGGCGGAGTCGCCAGTTAGAGGGAGGGGAAAGGGGCGAGGTCGAGGCCGCCGTGGCACTCGAGGGAGAGGAGGACGGGGAGGCAGATCGGCTTCGCCTCCGCCAGCGGCCCCTCCTCCGATGGAGGGCCACTTTGGGGACAACCCTTGCGAGTTCTTCATCAGGCTGCGCCAGCCGCCGCGCCGTCGTCTTTGCCTTCCGACTCCGTTTGCACGGGAGATGGAGCTAGATCCACCGCAGGCGTTGCGGCTGCATATGAGGGGTTATGGGAACAACGGCACATGGGCCGATGTTGAGTTCCCCGCCCCTCACGTCATGTATCTTCGCCGCGGGTGGAAGACCTTTGCTCGCATCCACAGTTTAACGCCGGGGCTCGTTCTCTTCTTCAAGCTGATGGAGGACGGCCTGCTCTCCGTCAAGGTTTTTGGAGACCTTGGCACTCGTCTAAAGTGCTGCGTGGAGAGCTCCTCCGACGATGAAGATTCCTCCTCGAGCGAGAATGACAAGGAGGACAGTGGCAGCGACGACGAGGGTAGCGGGCGGCAGGATGACGGGTCCGACTAGGCGTCGGGCGTGCCACTCCGAGGCGACCCCGGCGACCCCATCATCCGCGTCGCCGGCTCCTTGAACTTCTCGGAGTCGCCTCCTTGGGCGGCTGGCGTGGGGAGGCCGGAGAAGGCGAAGAAGGCAGGTGGCAGGCCGTCAAGTCGGAGTATGATGGCACCGACGCCTTCGTAGCATATTGACGGACCGGTGCCTCATCTTCCAGCTCTTCCTCCGGTGCCGCTACCGCCAACCCTCTCCTAGGCGATCACCGACATGTTCTCTTGGCGCCTTCTGCTGCTTGTACCTCGCCTAGGCGCCCCTTTTGCCCTTTTTGCTTTCTCGTTTCATTTCCTGAGGAGAGGAGAAGAAAGGGATTACAGGCACCTTATCTTTTTTTAATCTTGTAAGCCTTCGGGCCTTTCTTAAATTTAGAACTTGTAATCCTCTTGCGCATGTTTTTCATTTCGTATGAACTGTACCTGTACGGGATGTTTTTAATGAAAAAGGGATGTTTGCCGGGTTTTTCGTTCACGGGTGAAACCCACGACAAGGAGCGAATCCTTGTTAACATTTAAGAGAAACGTTTTTCTCTTGGCAACAGGCCTTGCCGCCCCCCATTTTGCTCGACCCTTCTCACACTCTTGGCAGAGGCAGGGAAGATGTGGGTTTAGGCTCCTCGTTCCATCTCTTTGTTGCCGCGACTACGACCAAATTCGGGCCCAGGAGATGATCCTTGGGTACGGAAAGAGGGGAGCACGGTAGCCTAGAGATAAAGACGAGGTTTCACATATCCCAGTCCATAATGAAATGCATGATAGAGGATAAAATACTTATCTGGATCTGCAGCCCCCGACAACCTTAGCTTCCGTGGATGGATCCTTGTACTTGCAGCCCTCGGCAACTTTGGCTTGCCGGGGTTGGGGCACCAGTCTGTTCCTTTCTTCCAAACAGCTCGGCAGAAATGCTTATGTGTCGCTGCGAACCAAAGAGGACAGAGAAGAACAGAGAGATGCACTCGACCTCTAAGCTAGGGGTTAGCCACCGCCAAGCACTGTCAACTCTAACCGAGGAGGAGACTCAACCTAGCATGCATGCTATAACTTAGGGCACCAGCGCTTTGTTTATTTGTGCTCAGGGTCTGCGCTTGGCTTTGTACAAAGGGTTAGATGCCTTGCCGGCAAGGCTTGTACAAAAGGGTGGCTTCTTAGGGAGGAAGCAGCAGCCGCGCCTTATAGGTAAAACTTGCGAAGATGCTCGATGTTCGGGAGTTGCTCCTTTGGAATGGCATCTTGGTCTCAGCGGACTGCGCCGGGCCTGGTGAGTCGTGTTACCTGCTAAGGGCCTTCCCACTTTGGCGTCAACTTGTTGGAATTTTTGGCCGATTGAACATGCCGAAGAACAAGGTCGCCTTCCTCAAAGCTCCGGGCATGAACCTTGCAGCTATGGTAGCGGCGCAAGGCTTGCTGGTAGCGTGCTGCTCCCACAGCCGCCCGGAGACGATCTTCCTCAAGGAGCGTCGCGTCATCCTGCCGCAATCGCTCTTGCTCATGCTCATCATAAGTGAGCACTCGAGGTGACCCGTATATGAGTTCCACGGGGAGAACTGCTTCTGCCCCGTAAATCAGGGCAAAGGGTGTCTGGCCGGTGGCTCGATTTGGCATCGTTCTGATCGACCAAAGAACCGCCAACAACTCGTCAATCTAGCGCCTTCCACTCTTGCGCAGCCTGTCGAAAGTCTTCGTTCTTAAGCCTCGCAGAACTTCAGCATTTTCTCTCTCCGCTTGGCCGTTGCTCCGTGGGTGTGCCACAGAAGCAAAACAGACCTTGCTGCCGAGATCCTCAATGTATTGCATGAAGGCATGGCTTGTGAACTGTGTGCCTGTCGGTGGTTGGGTGCGACATATGCCAACGGATGGCTTATCATGGTGGGAGCGAGTAGAACGTCGCCGGTGCACAGAGCGAGGATAAAGGCGTGAACACGTCTGTTGGCGAACTTTACCCGGGTTGGGGGCTCTCCATGGAGATAATACTCCTACTCCGCTCTGTGGGGTCTCGCATGATCACTAAGGCAATAGTGATACAAGGTGCTCCTTGAGCTGTGTCTAGAAAGGTAGGAGAAGGCAAGGCTAGCTCTTCCTGCCCTAGATAAGCGGCTAGTTCTATCGAGTTGGAACCCTTTGCATGGGTGCCACAGGGGGTTTATATAGGCCTACCCCTGGGGTACAATAATGTCTGAATAAGTCTTTGGGCCGGTTGTGATGTCTCGACCTCACCTTCTCCGCCCGACTAACGGGGCCCGCCGTCTGGTGGGTCCCGTCGGCCGTGAGTGGCTGCTCCTTGTAGCCCGTCTGTCGGTGTGAGGCTTGGTCATCTCAGCGTGGCTACAGTCTCGCCGCGTGGTGGGAGATCACTGTAGCCACACCTGGTCTCATCAGCTTAATGGCATGCTTGCCTCGGGGCAAGGGACGGCCACCTGCTGGAGGCCGAACCTTCCCGAGTCTGATTGATTGGGCTTCCGCCGTCTTCTATGGCGCCACTGCCTGATAGGGCCCGCCGCCGGCGAGCTGCGTGCAAGCAGGTCGTCATGGAACAGGACTCACTTTGCTCGGGCGGCGTTAGGGAGACATGGCACAGTGCCCCGTCGTGCGGAGATCTCCGTCTGTACGGAGCACTGTAGCCATGCTTGTCCTGGTATTAGGGGGCGACGTGCTTCACTGTAGCCATGCTCTAGCTTGTACTCTTGATGGGTACCCAGACTCTGTGGGCGTCGGGTGGCCGCCCTCTCTGGGAGCCGGCCTGCTGGAGCCGACTGCTCCCAGTGCCATCTTCTAGTGCTTGGCCGTCCTCCGGTGGCCGGCCTCTGAGCCAGCCGGCCCCCGGAGGGCAGAGCTTCTAGCGGGGGTCTTTGCGGGACGAAGCCGGCCCCAAGTTTTGATGTGCCAAGGGACTCGGGTGAGGCTACCCGTGGCCCATTACTCCGACAGTAGTTCCGAAGCCGGTGAGGCATCGTGGTCGTGGGGCCGTGAAGACTCAGCGGCTTCCCCCCTCACCGAGCTCCAGGTGAGTGCTTTGATCCGCCTTGCGGTGCGCCGGCATCTCGATTCGTCTCGCGGCGCCGGCTTCTGAGGCTGGCTTCGACAAGGCGGGGTCGTCGGCCAGTTTTGAACTTCAAGGCGGGAGAATAGGTGGCGTGCCCGCTAAGCTTCCTCAGGCCGCCGCCTGCTATAGGAACGCCACGCGGCGCCCGCCAGCCCGGCCAGCCTGCCACCCCACGCTCCTGATGGGACGTGATAGTGGGCCAGGCCCGCCACTACCGGGCCTCGGCGCGCGGGCGGATCCGCTGTGCCGACGCGGGCGACTGTGATTCCCGCGATCATTCAGGGCGCAATAAGTTAATGCCACGTCCCACGCCCTGTCCCCTCGGCTTCATAGCCCAAGGGCTATAAGTAGGGAGGGAGGGGTGCGGGGGGCATGCACGCCCCCTCTCACTCCTTCTTCCTCCTCTCGCACCCTCCACCACAGTTGCTGTATCTGCTCCTTGCTGGCCGTAGTGCTGCTGCCGCCGCCGTCGCGATCTCGCCCCTCCCGCAGATCCGCCCGTAGCCATGGCGCGTGATAAGGGCGGCGGGGACGACTCGACAGTCATCGAGGACCACATCACCATCCTCCGGGACACGCGCCGGATGCCCAACGCGGCATTCGTCAAGGCGCGGGTGCCGCCGGAGACGGAGATCTCGCCGGCGCCGAGGGGGAACGAGCGGGTCGTCTTCCGCTCGCACTTCCTCCGTGGCTTCGGCCTTCCGGCGAGCGACTTCCTCCGCTCATTCCTCGACTTCAACCATCTCCAACCTCACCACCTGACGCCCAATACCGTGACCTTGCTCTCCGCCTTGGTCACGGCGTTCGAGGGCTACATCGGCATCCTCCCGATGATCGAGCTGTGGGGAGCGTTCTTCTACGGGAAGCTCGGCACCTCCGCCAAGGACACGGCGGACAAGTGTGGCAGCTACGTCGCCGTGCGCCGGCCGGCGAAGCGGAACACCTTCCCCGTCATCAAGCTGGCCTAGTCGGTGAAGATGTGGCAACAGTCCTACTTCTACGTCGAGAACGTAAATCCGGCTGCTGACTTCCTCAACCTGCCGCCCTACGAGCCCCCCCCCCATCGGGCTCCGGCCCAAGGGGTACAAGCCGAAGCTGGTGTCAGCGGACGCGGCGGCCGCCATCGGCCGACTCCGATTGCTCCAGGAGTCGGAGGGCCTCGTGGCCTCCGACCTCCTCGTTGCCTTTGTCGAGCGCCGAGTCCTGCTGCTCCAGAGCCGCCCTCATCCGATCTTCCGGATGGGCGGGCACCATGACCCGTGCCGGCTGTGCACGAAAGAGATGCCGCCTGCCAAGGTCGCGCGGATGGTGAACGAGATCTCCGACCTCAAGATGTCAGAGGGGAACTGGAGGTACGGGAAGCGCCCGTACTCTCGCGACGATCCGCCGCCTGCCGTAAGTCCCTCGATTTCTTCCTTTAGATCTGTCTTTGGTCTTGCTTTTCTTGTGATTCGACTCCTCTCTTGAGTGCAGATTTACATGTCCGCGGCAGCGGCCGCCATCGTGGGGCCGGGTGGTGACTACCTGTCGGACAGTACAGTGAGTGACGTGGAAGACCCCGACTTGGGGGTGGCCGCCCTGGCGGACGATGCAACAGGTGGTGGCGGAAGAGTAGGCGGTCCCGAGGAGGGCGGCGGCATGGAGACCTGGCCCGACGACGACGACGACGAAGACGAGCCGCGCCCCGCTCGGAGCACGGCCAACTTCGGCGCCGGCCCCTCTGCTGGGCCGCCCGCCCGTGGCGGCAAGCGCAAGCGGAAGCAAGGTGTTGCCCTATTTGGCAGCGCGCCGAAGAAGCCCAAGAATCTGACCGCAGCGACCAGGCGGCAAGAGGCCGCAGCCAAGGCGGCCAAGTACCAGGCGCAACCGAAGGTGCCGGTTATGGTGTCAGCATAAGTATCTTTCTCTGGCCTTCACCTCTTTTGCCGATCCGATCTAAAATAAATTCTTTGTCGTGTCTTCACATCTCAGGGCCCTGCTCACCCTCGAGAAGTCGGGCGCCACCTCGTTCATCAGGTCAGCGACGACCTCCTCCACCAGCCGGCGGATCGACCTGGCCGCCGACCTCCGGGAGGCGAGAGAGCGGAACACGCGGGAGGCGAGCGACGAAGAAGTCGACCGCCTGGCGAAGGCGGAGGCGGACAAGGCCGCAGCCTCCGCAGCAAGGAGGCTGGCGCAGGCGGAGGCCGCGCGTTGCCAGGAGCCGCTGCTCATGACGCCACTAAACACCGTGCCACCTCCGCCGGAGTTTGAAGAGACGACCAAGGGAGCCGGCGATGAGCATCCGGTCAAGGAGAGGGAGGGCGGCGACGTGGCCATGCCTGACGTCTTCGTGCCGCCGCCGCCTCCGACTAGCAAACCGCGGGTCGAGCAGCCGGCCGAGCTGCTAGTGCCACCGGCCGAAAACGTGGTAGTGACCAACCTGAATCCTTAGGTCCGCACACCCGTACGCCGCCGTCTTGAGAAGGCGGCCTCGGCGCCGCGACCGCTGGAGGCCGAACATGAGCTCGTCGGTCCCGACACCGAGCATCCGGCGCCCGCGCCAACCGGCTGAGTGCGTGGGCGGGGCAGGCGCCACGAACGGCGTCCCTCGGCGTCGAGCCAAACTCGGGCGGCGAAGCCCTCAGGCTCTGCAAACAAGGCGTTTCTGGATTCGCGAGCAGCCATCCGCGTAAGCTTCCTGCTTTTCTTTACTTTTGATCCTCTTTCATCCTTCATGGGGGCGCGCCAGCACACCCACTGGGTGTAGTCCCCAAGTTTTGGGCCGGCTGCTGAGCAGGCGGTCCGGAACTTTATCTTGTCGGAGTTAAATGTTGATCTTGTCTGATATTCCCCTCTGCAGGACTACCACAACCTCCGCGCGGTCGCCTACAACTCCAGGGTCCGAGGCTGGAGGCGTGGGCCCGCCCACCATCAGTCGGAGAGCCGGAGTAAGCCTCAATTCCTTTCTTCTCTGAGGCGGCGCCCGGCTCACCGGTGAGTCTAATCCCGAGGTTGGGCTGGCTGCTGGCGGTCAGGCGAATCTCCAGTTGCTGCAGCCTTTGTTATTTGACTGATGTTCTTCCTTCTCTTCCTTTCTTCAGAGGCCAACGCCATCTTGTAGCAGCAGCTGGGTGAAGCTAACACTGCCCTGCACGGCAAGGAGGCGGAGTGCAGCAAGCTGGCCGAGGAGCAAGACCGGCTGGTCGCTCAGCTTGCCAAGCAGGCGGAGGCCCTCAAGGCGGCCCAGCAGGAGACGAAGACGAAGGAGGCCGACCTCCTCGCCGAGTTTGAGGTCGGCGCTCACGCTGGGCCGACAAAAAGCCGGATAATGACTGCTTCGAGTAGTATTGAAGACTTAGTCGATGGTAAGTGTCGTGGAATTGTCACGGCAGATGTCCTCGTGAAAGGACTTAGTCGCGGGGCCATCGTGCGGGTTAACTTAGAGGGTTAAAGCGGACACAAAGACACGAGAGTTATACTAGTTAGGCCCCTTGATGAAGGTAAAGCCTCGTCTAGTTGTGATGGGATTGATGTGATTTGGCGACTAGGGAGCAATTGCCGCCTAAGCCTCGAATTGTACGTCCTTAAACCGCCTTGGTCGTCCCCTTATATACGGGTTGATGCCGGCGCTCTCTGAAGTCGATCCGGCTCATACAAGTGTCGGCTCGGTCCCTTCTCTCTTATCTTACAGCTCAAGTTACATGACTAAAGGCGGTTTACATTTAGGGATCCTAATCCGCCTCTGGGCTCTGGGCCTCATGCCTTTGTGGGCCCTAATTACGGGCAGGTAAACCGGCCCCTTGAGGCGGTTTATATTCGATAGTTATATCCCCAACATTAGGCCCCAGTTGACTTGAACGGTTCATGTTAATCTTCAACATCTTAGGAAACTCTGAATCTCCTTCTTATTTAAATGTAAACGCCATCTGCTTGAACGCCATGGCGTCATCTTCTAACCACAACCTCGGGGCACCTTAGCGTCATCCTTAATAAAGAAACCCAAGCAGTAAGATTCCCTTCATTTAATGCTATCCCGAAATCGAGGCGACCAGCTTGCGCCGTCCGCCCGCTTTGGCTCCCTCGATTCTCGCGCTCGTTAATTGCCTGTTTCTTTATAAATAGACCGGCAGGCCTTTCTCTTCTTCTTCAGCGCTTCTTCTTCCTCGCGGCGCTCCAGCTCTGCAGCTCGCCCGTCGCCTCCGACCTTCGAGCAGCGTCGATTGCCAGGCCGCTGGATCAACCTGATCGTGCGAAGGCTCTCGGCGCTCCTCCGCCGTTCTGCGCGCCGAGTAAGGTCCTCTTCAAGCCCTAGATCTGCATATGAAGATCCCTGTTCATCTCGCAGTTCATAGGTGTTCATCTTAGTTTTCTCCTACCTGCCCTGCCATGGCCGTACGATTCAACCGTACTATACATCCTGTGCGGCGACTGCTCCGCCGTTAGTTTTAACTCTTTTGCATCTTTCTTCTTGTTCGGATCCTTTTGCTTAGAGCATACGAACCTTCCTGCCCTTTATGAGGCTTGCATAGGTCACGAAACTTTTCTTCTTGAATCTTGGTAGATCAAATTACCTCCATGTGCATGTGAAATCTGTTTACATCCATACTTAGTAGATTTTCGATTCTGTCTCTTTAGGCGGTTTGACTTTTGATAGCTAATCCGCCACTCCATTAGTCCTCAGTTAAACGGAATTGGAAACGGCTGCGAATCACGGTTTAACATTGTATAATGTGTCGAATCGTTAACGGTGAATCATTTTTTTCTTTTCCTCTTGCGTTTAGTCTTCGGAATGGCCAAACAATTCTCGAGCTTACTGGCCCAGGTCGGTCTAAGATCAGCGAGGCGCAACTCAGCGGATCGTCACCATGGCGCTTTAGCTTCTAAAGCGTCCTCCTTTGGCGGGTTCGGATGCGAATGCCCTCCCAATCCGCAGAAGGAAGATAATTGTGTTTATGCAGCACTTAGGCCGGGGATTACTGCCGGATCAAAATTCTTCGGGATGTCCTTGCAAGTTTTCAACTCCATCCACGAGGATATTGGTCCGAACTCCGTGTCAAATATATGCAATTTCCAAGTTTTGTGAAGTCTACCTTCAAGAAGAACCATCGTGGAACTGTTCGGGACTTCTTTCACTTGAACCGCCGTCTGGAATTTTCGGATGGTCCTAACACGGAGCTGGCGGCGTTTCAATCCGAAAAGGAAGGAAGTAGATTTTCCTCACGCCAAACACCATAGCCATCAAAGATTGGAACCAAACCTGGTTCTACTGCGGAACACTGCCCTGACAATGAGAATCCTTTGCGGGTTACCGTCCTCACCGGCAAGCAACCATCATCCGTTGCCTTCGGCTTGACCGCCCGTGAGCGGAAGAATTTTGCGCCTCAAATTATCAAACTCCGGGCTCTAATGGCCAATGGATTAGCTGGTGTGGACCTTGTGCGTCTTTGGGTTTCTTGGGGCATCTAGCCATTAAGCCGCCCGGCCGGATTGATGCTGCGAATACCTGGCAGCCTCAAGACCCTCAAAGGCGTCACGAGTTACCAATAAGCTGAACTTGAGGTCACGAGAGGCGTAAAGAGGATGCTTGATGAACCGATCTGTCTGCAGCCAAACCGGGTTGGCCCCATACGTATTGCCAACAAACCGCCCATGATGAGCTCTGCTCACCGCTTTTACGACATTACTGCCTTGTTGATATATATTAATCCTTGTTATCTCTCGGGCTAACAGCTCATACGAAGCGGACCAAACCGGCCCGGGCTCCCGTGTAAGTCCAAGAGCGACCAAGAAGGAAGGCAAGAGGAAAACGCGAGTCTTACGATCCGCGGGAGAGCGAAGATTGAGCTGAGTAAAACTTGATATCATCACGAGGAGTCACCGTAAACGGCCCTCCTCTTTGTATTTAGTCCTAAGATTGTTTCTTTTCTTTGACAACTTTAACTCGGGGCGATCTTTGAAGCCCGATCATGCCGACCCTATTGAGGTAATCTTTCTTTCTTCGAATCCGACCTCGTGCGGTTAAAAATTCGCTGCACAGTCCGGAAGGTGAAAAAATCTCATTCCTGTGCTCATTTGAATCCAAATCTTTCCTTGAAGACACGGCAAGGCTGAAGAAACGCCCGTCTGACCAGCACGATGGTCAACAGTTACATCGTCCGGTTTACGGACACACCAACCGGAGCGTCGTCGAGGTGATTTGTTCTCTGGCGTTATCCTTTGAAAGGTTTCTTCGATGTCCTCTCAACCCGTCGACCCAAATTATCAGGCCTCTTCCAACTCCTCTGGCGGTTCATCAACCATAGCGCCTCGCTTATAGTTCTGCGGGGTAAGCACCATACTCTGTCCGCCAATTCGGTTTACAATTGCGTATTTGGTCGGTTTATCTTACTCTAATTCTGAACATTGCAGCACCAAGGCTGCGCTTGAGTAAGCGAAAACCCTTGATCCCTCTGCGGATGTTGATCGGAGAAGACCCCGAGCAGCATGGCGAAAATCCTGAAGTTAAAAAATAGCTGTCGGGTTAAACCAAGGCGACAACGCTGATCGCGAACTTGAACGGGCCCAAGTGGAAACCTCATCTGCTCCACCGGCGGGTCGTAGCTGATGAACCGCCGAAGCAAAGACGCCAATCTGGCCAGCCCAACCAAAAAGGATGGCGTTATAGTGGCGGGCCGCGGCTACACCACCTAGCCAGCGGTCGCTTTAGCAAAACGATGCCAAGGAAGAGTCCACTACCATGAGTAAAGAAAGGAAAACTGATCTGTCGACTTCACGACAACCTCTCTGCCAAGAACTTCCTCCGGCTTTACTGAACCGACTCTACACAAGTCGTGACTTGAGCGATGCAGTATCGCATGAAGGACCGCTATGAGGTGAGAGCTATGCCTCTTGTACTTTTCTGTGTGTAGTAGCCCCCAAGGGTCGGTTCAACTTAGCATAGTTAAGCGGCATTAACTTTATATAGAACCCATCGCCGTAAACTTGGTCTTTGTAGCCCCCAAGGGTCGGTTCAACTTAGCATAGTTAAACCGGCACTTAACACTGTATCCCCATAGCAAACTGAGATCAACTAGCCATTAGCCCCAAGTGCCAAGTTGAATATTTGTATTGAGCTTGGGACTTTATAATGAAACAACTAATGTGCTCTCTTTGTTATCGAATGAGATATACCGACAAACCGTGCAACTCAAGGACCTTCGTGCCAATCTGGAGACCCAACAAGCGAAACCACCAAGGCCAGGATGAATTGAAAACTGCCTTGGCCACTATGGAACAACTGAAGGAGTGGTATAAATCCGAAGCCAAGCGGGACATCGAGAAGCCGGTTTTAAAAAAGCGGGCGGAAGATCTGAAGCGGCTCTGAAACCGGTGTGCAGAAAAGCTGACCGGACTAAAGCGCGATTCACGCCATGACCCTGCCATCTTTGGTAAGAAAATTTGCACGATTACCCTGTTGTGATATTCCCTCGGTTTAACTGGCCTATGCGAAACGTGCGAGAGCGTGTCGCTCATCACGGGCTCACGATGTGCGGAAGAAGCTCAAGGCAGCTTACGCTGATTAGCGGCTGTATGCGGCTCGGCGGAAGTCATATGTGCCTTACATCGTGCGACAACACAGCTCTGTCCTTGATCAAAGATACCTTTGGACCGGCTCTCCATGATCCGGCACAGCGGAAGAGTTGAAGCGATCCGCGGCCGGGCTGGCACCTTCTTGGCTTTAACTTCGCGCCAAAGGCGTGGATAGCGGACTTGATCCGGTGACATAGCCAAGGTTTCCCGGCGCTCAAGAAGGCGAAGCCTTGATAATGGCATACGAAGCGAATAACAAAAGAGATCGTCATTGGCCGAGTCAAGCGGCAGCGAAGCCAACTGGCGGTTCACCGCTCCTTCTACGATCTCGAACAACAAGCGGGTGGAGTTTGTCATTCGAGAAGTGCGAGCCTTGTTCCTCAATCCGTAAGCACACTTATGCCCCGGCGTTGATCGGCTGAGCTTATAAGTGAAGGGCTGTCATTCAGGCCTTAAACGGATTGGTGGTATACCAATGACTTCCGGCCTTTGGGTGATGAAGAAGAAGAAGTTGAAGCCGGCGCGGCGCCCTCTTCCTCCGTCAACCCGGCGAGGAAGCTTAATCCGTCAAGCCGGGTGATTCGCCGAAGCCCGCTAGTCGTAGCGTCATAACGAAACACGGGCCTTGAAAGGCTTTGTAATAGAATAGCCAGCACTTTGTTTTGAACAATGCCTTTATGACCTCGATCTGTCGCCTTTCTTGCGGTGGTTACGATGCTTTGGATCGAAGAACCGTCAATTTATTTGCCTGCAATCACAAATTCTTAAACCGCCACGGCGGCGTGTGTCGCCGGCTTGTGGCGCCTATATATTTATATAAGAAAATATTGATGTATATGTCAAAACTTTGTGATACAAAATACACCAGCGTCGGGCATGCGGTTGGCTTAGCCAATCTTGAGGCGGAGGTTGTAGAAACCATTACCGTCAAAGGAAAAACAACTCCACGTAGTATAATGCCGTTTACCGTGTAAACCGTGTCGGGTCATGACAAGCCCCTGTTACTCCATAATGGGATGTTAACGAGAAAAAGTCAACCGCGAAACAAATATCTCCGGATTGACAATGGACGAATTCCGTTAATTTGACAGCTTGAACGGTTTAAAAAGGTTATCGGTTTAAGAGGCCAATAAAAATCAAATAACAGTTATGAAAATAATATGGAAGCAAAGGCAAGGATAAAACCGTTTGCAATAAGAGGCTTTCTTGAGCGTCCGGATAGTATTACCATGGTGGGACAGGACCAAGCTCCCCATAAGGTGTAGCTATGGTTCAAGTCAGCGAGCCCCCAAGCTGAAACCGTGGCATTATGCCGATCAAGTGGCATGGCAATGGTTGAGTTCGACCAAACCCCAAGTGACTCTATGACCTTAGGCCGACCAAGGCGTGGTGGTTCAGATGTGACCATGTCCCAAGAGATCTGGTGGCTTTAAGCCCATCAAGAGGTGTTGCATTGGTTCGGATCGACCAAGCCCCCAAGTGACATCTAAACTTGAAAAACATCCTCAAGGGGTAAACAGGAGGCCGTTTTAAGACAACAACTCCATGTAACCAAACCGGATGTTTCTGAGCGGATACCCGCTTTAGCGAGAGGCTCCGGTTTATTGCTTTTATTCATAATATATACATTGTCATAATATGTACATAAGGAAGCCGATGGCTCGGGTATAATAAGGCGAAGATGAGCTATGTTCCACGGCTGTTGGTCTCCTCTTCGGCGTCGTGAGTCTTTATGCTCTCGAACATCGATCAGATAGTGCGACCCGTTATGCAGATTCTTGCTCACCACAAGGCCCTTCCCAAAGGCGGAGATAGCTTGTGCATATCTATGCGGTCTTGAATGAGCGAAAAGCACCAAGTCTCCTTCACGAAAGGTTACGGTTTTAACCCGCCCATTGTGATACCGAAGCGAAGATCCTGGCGGTAAATCGCCCGAGCGAGCAGCGCCATATCTAAGCTCTTCATCGATCGATCCAAATCGTCTGTAGTGCAACCTTGCTATCTGCCTCAACATAGGCTGCCACGAGGTGAGTCATAGCGGATATCGCTGGGAAGGACTGCCTCTGCTCCATAGAACATAAGAGCGGTGTGTATCGATTGGATCTGTTGGGGTAGTATTTATACTCCATATCACGGATAGTAGCTCTTCTACCCAACAAACCGGCGTCCTCTGTAAAGGGACCATAAGCGGGGCTTGATACCTCTCAAGATCTCTGATTAGCTCGTTACCTTGACCGTTGGACTGCGGGTGGGCCCTTTGAAGAAAGCGTCAAGCGGATGTGCTCACGTTCCGAAAACTCCTTCATAGCTCCCTTGGACAAATTGGTGCCATTGTCGGTGATGATCTTGTGTGAAATCAAACGGAAGATCACCCTTTTATGAACTGAACCGCCGTGGCGCATCGCACTTGCTAACAGGCTCTTCCTCGACCCACTTTGTAAATTTGTCAACTGCGACCAGCAAGTGCGTTTTCTTGTCGTTGGACCTTTTAAAAGGCCCCACCATGTCCAGCCCCCAAGTTGCAAACGGCCAAGTAATTTGAATCATCCTCAATTCTGAGCGGTATGTGCGCACGTCTAGAAAACCGGCAACCATCACATCGCTGACGGATACTCCGCATCGGCATGGGCAGTCAACCAATAAAAACCATGGCGGAGCGCTTTGGCCTGGGGATTTTGAACCGGCGTGGTGACCACAGTCCCTTCATGAATCTCACGCAATATCTCATAGCCTTCCTCGGGGGACACACAGCGGCTGGGCAGCTCTTGTCACCTTTGCAATGATGCAACTGCGCCATTAACAATGCTCATAGACATAGACCGCCCGAACTGCATCGTCAGAACGCGTCTCATCCTCTGGTAACTTCGCCCCGGGTCATGTATGCCAAATAAGGGCGTCAATCCGAATGACATGCAAGGCTGCCACCAAGCGAGCCTCCGGATCGGGAATAGCCAAATCTACTTCATGGAAGCTTGGCTGGCGTATTGTGCGATACATCAAGGAAGACATTAGGCGGGACCGGTTTGCGTTGAGAACCCAAGCGGCTTAAGGTATCGCTGCCCGTTCTTCCGACGATCCACATGGTCCACGATATCCTTTAAAGTGACACTGCAACAAGATCCACCTCCCAGCGATATGCAGCCATGAGTGGATCTTTGGAATCCCAAGTTCCTGATACTTGCTGGGCCACCAAGTCCGAGTCACCAAAGCACTTAACCCGGCTTAGATTCATCTCCTTAGCCATCCGGAGACCATGGAGCAAAGCTTCATACTCAGCTGCATTGTTAGTACGGGGAACATTAAGCGAAGAGCGTAGCGAAACTTGTCACCTCGTGGGGAAGTTAAACGACTCAGCCCCGAGCCCTCAATTGCTGGACCCATCAAAGTGGATGGTCCAATAGGTATGATCCGGCTTTTCTTGATAGCTTGCAACTCCGTCCAATCATTAATAAAATCCACAAGTGCACAGGAGTTTGTTGTTGCCGTCCAGTACATACCAGTAAACCAATGCGGCCCAAGTTCTATAGCCCTTAGCAATCCGCCGTCACCTCTCGGTTACGTATGATATCGCCCAAGGGCTGGCTGACCACCGTGATGGGATGCCCTTGAAAATATTGCTTCAGCTTAAAACGCCATAAAAACTCCATATACCGGCTTACCGCCAATGCGGATATCTACATTTCGACTCAATGAGCACCTCCGATGTAATAAACCGGCCGTTGAACGGATATTCCTTCCTGCCTCCTTCCGCTCTACCACAATGGCCCGCTAGCTGCCCTAAGCGTTAGCAACAACATATAAAGCGGCTCCTTGTCAATAGGGCGGCGAGAAACGGTGAGTTATGGCCGGCGCTTTAAATCCTCAATGCTTCATCGGCGGTGAAGTCGGACAAAGCTGATCCGTCTTCTTCAACATCTAGTACAAAGGAATGGCCTTCTCTCAAAGGCGGTGATAAACCGGCTCGGTAGCGGCAATCCGACCCGTAAGCGCTGGACATCATTGATACACTTTGGCTTAGCGAGGAGGTGATAGCTGTAATCTTCTCCAGATTAGCTTCAATCCCCTGTTGGACACAAGAAACCCAATAACACTGCGGAACACCAAAACACATTTGGCGGGTTAAGCATCATCTTGTACACCCACAAGTTTTCAAAGGTTTCTCTCAAATCCTCAATCGGTGTTTCCTTCTTCCTTGACTTAACCACAATATCATCCACATAAGCATGCACATTCTGGCCGATCTGTTCATGCAAAAATTCTGTCGCATAAAGGTTGATAAGTTGCAGGAAGCTCTTGAGCCCAAAGGCATAGATACATAGCGAAGGCTCCAAAAGGGTGATAAGCGCCGTCTTCTCCTGGTCCTTAACGCCATCTTAATCGATGATATCCGGAATATGCATCCAAAAAGCTCAAGCGCTCACAACCCGCAAGTAGCATCAATAATCTGATCAATGCGGGGAGGCGAAAGGATCTCTTGGACAAGCCTTGTTAAGATCTGTGTAATCCACACACATCGCCAAGTGCCATTCTTCTTAAGGACCAACACCGTTTAGCAAGCCACTCACGGATGGAAAACTTCAGCGATAAACCCTGCGCTAAGAGCACGGCAACCTCCTCTCCAATGGCCTTGCGCCTCTCCTCGTTAAGCCGAAGAAAGCGCTTTCCGGTGCATGCTTGGGATCAACATTAAGAGTGTGCTCAGCGAGTTCCCTCGGTACACGGCATGTCGAAGGTTTCCATGCAAAAATGTCGATTCTCACGGATGAACTTCGATGGTAGCGCTTTCCTATTTAGGATCCAAGTTAGCAGCGATGGTGAAGCTGCTTGGGCGAATCGCCGGGCACAAAATCAACAAGCTTAGTCTCAGCCGCGATTTAAACTTCAAATCGGATGCGTGCTCTGTAGTTGGCTTCTTCAGCGGGGTCATATCCGCGGATCAACATTGTCTTTATAATACTTTAGCTCTTGATGGCACAAACCGACTCTGCGTAAGCCGCATCACCTTCCTCGCACTCCAAAGCGATCCTGCGGCTCCATGAACCGTTATCGTCCTTTGTGACCCGGCATTTTTAGCTGCAAATAGACATAACAAGGCCGTGCCATAAACTTAGCATAAGCGGCCACCCAAATAGAGGCGTGGTAAGGGCTTTGAATTTTCACCACTTCAGCGTCAATGTTTACGATGGAGTCATGTTCATCCCCAAAGGCCACCTCGAGCTATCTTACCGACCGGGTATGCTGACTTGCCGGGCACCACACCATGAAACACCGTCTTTGGGCGGCTGAGGTGCTTATCATCAACCCCATATGTCGGAAGGTCTCGTAGTACAGGATGTTGATGCTGCTCCCTCCATCCATAAGCACCTTGGTAAACTTGTATCCTCCCACGAGGTGCCACCACTAGGGCTAGCTGACCCGGATTGTAAACCGGGGAGGATGATCCTCTGCTCCATACAATGGGCTGCTCGACCAAGCGCAGGTAATGCGGTGCGGCGGTTCAACAACATTGACTGCCGCCACGAAGTTTTCGGTCTCGCTTGTCCAAGCTGGTGGTAAAGACATGGTCGCATCCACCGTTCAACTGCGCCGGATTACTTTGATAACCCGGCTGCTGCTGTTGTTGATTGTAACCCCTTAGCTCTGATTGTTACGATTGTTACATTCTCACCTTGCGGATTACCACGAACCACTGGGCGAATTTCCTCCACCGTAACCGGGCGGACCACGAACCGCCGCGGGCCGTGATCATGCGGAAAGCATTAGAATTTTTGAACTCTGCATAATATAACAATCCTTCTAGAGGTGGTTTCTTTGCGCCTCCGCCGTCCCATGCCCGGACAAGGTTGATTCAATAGGTAATTCAAAGCGATCCGGATTGTGACTGGCGCACCGCCCGGTTTGATTACTTACCCTTGCGCCGTTGACCCTTGTCCTGCTGGCGTTGGTGTTAGCTCTGAAGCACATGTTACCGTTGCCTTCGCTTGTTTCCTCCATTACACTGCGGTGATCTTTGCTGGCCTCTGGAATTCTTGTTACATTTTCCCTTCCTATTTCGTCATCCTCCTCGGACTCGGGATCCTTGGTACTATCAGAATCAGCATACTTTACCAGCGCCCATGAGAGTGCCCATGTCATTGCAAAAGCGCTTCATCGACCCAGCTTCAACTAGCGGTTTGAACGGCAATTGGCTTCAAGGTTAAGATCGTGGAATCAGGGTTGATCGATGCGAAGAATGTAAAACTTCGAAGCGGCGCACCCAATGGGTTGTGGATTCTCCCTCTGCTGGACACAAGCCGCCAAATCCACCACGAGACATGGGCTGTTTACTGGGTGTCTTTGAAATTTTGAATGAACGGGTCCGCAGCGGGTCCATGAACTGATCGAGTTAGGCGGCAAGTTCTTCAACCAAGTGCAGGCGTACCTTCCAACATCATGGTGAAATATTTACGCTGCAGCTTCATCACATCCGGCATCTCCATGGCCATCTCATAGCTTTCTATCACGCATACGGAGCCAAATCGGGTATAATTGGGCACCTTGCGTGGCCCTTTGAATCCTTGGGCAAGCGTACATTGCATAAAGCGGGGGCGAGGCAAGGCACCCCAAAGAGCGAGGCGTGACCCACGGTTCCAAAGATGGTCGGTCGAACGGGCGCGAGTTGATGATCCTCATGTTGTCTGCTTCTTCGGCCTCGTGCCTGGCCGGTCCACCACCACTTGGCGTCTTGAAGCCACCCGCCGGGTTGTTGCCCTGGGCGGACCGCGCTGCGCATTGCTTGTCGGCGGTTCATCTGCTTGCCGGCTATAACTCCGGCTTGGGGGGGTGGAGTGGATCGATCTCGTTGTATGAATATGCTTCTGCTGAGCGAGGCCGTCTGAGAGCTCTTTGGCCCGGCGTGTTTCTACCGCCTGCGGTGAATCGCCTTCAATCGGAATCGCCTCCAACCGTGCCGCAGCCGCAACAAGATTATCCATCGGGTTGGAGTAGTGACCCGGAGGTGTCTGCACAGTCTGGGGCCCGCCGGCATGATGGCGAGGCAGATCTATCACCGGGGCTGAACGGCGGCGCCCGTCGAGGTGCTTCGGCTGGTTCAGCCCGGCGGATGCGGTTCCTGCCAGGGGTATTGAAGAGTCTCTCCCTCGAAAACCGAAGGCGGCGGGATCTGTACTTTCTTTCATGACTTCATGTAGCGTTACGATCCGGCATGAGCCTATAAGCTGCGCATCCAGCGGCCCGTTCGCCCGCCATCGCCGTCGCGGCTGCGAGATCCGCTTTAGCCTTAGCGATTTGTTCCTTCACCTTTGCGATCTCTGCGTTGTGCGGTCTTGATCCGCCGGATTAACCTCTGCCATGGCGAGCCAATCGTCGAATAGCTACGATAAAACTTGAGCGGTAGCGCGCAGGGCCTCCTTCGGCTGCCATCACGGCTGCTGAACCGGCGACCATCGGCGCAGCGGTTGAAGTGAAGCGTCGGCTTGTACCCGACCATGAAGATCCCAACCCGGTTGAGTAGATCAAAGGGGTCGGAATACTCTCCCGTCGGAACAGCCCCGATCGGCCATCTTGCGGTAGTGCGGAGACTCGGTTTCTCGGTTGACGACTCGTCATCGAGTGAACAGCGGTTTCGCCGCCGGATGCTGATCCGCCCTCCACGATCTCCGTGGATGACTCCCACAGCTGCAGCTTGACCGCGGTTTAGCGAGGCAGGACTCTTCTTCGCCCGCTGGCCCGTCTCGGCGAGGTCGGTGCGGATGTCGGCCCAGGCCCCTGGCTCGCCCGATCTTGCCGATGAACACGTGTATGCCACCAAAGGGACCCGGTACCCGTACTCAATCGAGCGGCCTCGGGGCCCGATGCGCATCGTCGATGTAGAGCTTGCGCGGACGACTCTTAGTCATCCGACCCACAACATAGCCTTGAGTCGCCGAACTTGCCCTCTAAGATCATCAAACCATCGTGCGATAGCCCCACGATGGGCGCCAAGCGCCGATGGAATTGTCACGGCGAGATGTCCTCGTGAAAGGACTTAGTCACGGGGCCATCGTGCGGGTTAACTTAGAGGTTAAGCGGACACAAAGACACGAGAGTTATACTAGTTGGCCCCGATGAAGGTAAAAGCTTCGTCTGAGTTGTGATGGGATTGATGTGATTTGGTGACTAGGGGCAATTGCTTCGCCTAAGCCTCGAATTATCTGTCCTTAAACGCCGCCCGGGTCGTCCCCTTATATACGGGTTGGCCCCGGCGGTCTCTGAAGTCCCTATCCGGCTCATACAAGTGTCCGGCTCGGTCTCTTCTCTCTTATCTTACAGCTCAAGTTACATGACTAAGGCGGTTTACATTTAGGGATCCTAATCCGCCTCTGGGCTCTGGGCCTCATGCCTTCGTGGGCCCTAATTACAGACGAGGGTAAACCGGCCCCTTCAGGGCGGTTGGTTTATATTCAGTAGTTATATCCCCAACAGTAAGCGTTATTCTCTTGGTTTCTTGTTTCAAATTGTCGGCCCTTATCTAGGCTGGTCCCTTGACTATAACTTTGGTTTTTTCTTTCCTCTCACCCAAGCAGACTTCTTCCCGGACCACTCTGTTGCCGCAATCCAGATGATCGAGGTCCAGCGCGAGGAGCGGAGGGCGGAGGGCGTGCAGATCGCCGCTGACGCCCCCCGGACTCTCAGTGAGCAGATCCTCGGCATCCAGGCCCGCCTTCAGCCTGCCCATCAAATTCTGCGCCGCCTTTAGCGTATCGGCGCCCAGGCGGTTTCCGCCCTCTGGCCAGGCTTGCCGGCTCCACGCACCCCAAGTCGGACTGCCGACTGGCTGGAGGTGGCGGCCGGCCGCCTGGAAGCCTGGAAAGGTTCAGCAGCCCGTGCAGGAGCGCGTCGGGCCTTGCAATTCATCAAGGCGTGGTACCCTGGGCTAGATATAGCCCAGTTAACCATGTTCATTTGGGCGCGGAGAAGCTGGCGATGGTGGGCAGAGCTCATCAACAGGCGGCGGCGATTGCGACTTCACCGACACAGTGTCTTCGTCCGGAGGTGGTCGAGAAAGCGGCCGAGCGCCCGCAAAGTGGTCGGGCTGAACCGGAAGGCGGCGAGATTCAGCTGAAGTCGCCGACTCGGTGATGAAGGGAAGAAGGGAGGAGGAGGAGGAGGAGGAGGAGGAGGAGGAGGAGGAGGAGGAGGAGGAGGAGGAGGAGGAGGAGGAGAGCGACGTCGATCTGCGGAGGTCAGGCGACAGTCAGCCCCAGCCCGAGCCGGGCCTCAAGCAACAGCAGCATGCGCCAGCCTTTATTCTTGGAGGCGGCCGGCGAGGATCAACCAGCCGCCCGTTCCTCCGACAGGCGCCACTGACTCCATCATCCAGCCCTCCGCCATCTCGACTACCGCTGTCGACTCTTCTGCCCAGACGGAGCCTTCCGTCGCGCCAATCGGCACCACCCAGCCGGAGCCTTCTGCTGCACCAACCGGCACTGCCCAGCCGGAGCCTTCTGCTGCTCCTTAGGATTTTCTCTTTTCCCCTGTTTGCTAGAGTCTTGGACAATCTTGGTTAAATTTCGCAATTCCACCCGCGGGGTGTATGTTCGAACTTTGTTTGAATGCCGGCGGTAGGCCTTTATCCATGTAAATATTCTTTCACTGTTTATGCTTGCTGTGCCGACTTCTAACTTTTCTTGCCTTTTGCTCCTTTGTTTTTTCCTTTGCCGCCCTCCCTTGGCTATCATCTTGCCAGCCAAGCAGCCGCTCTGTGGACTGCATCTGGGTTGAGTACTTAGCTGTTTGTGGGAGGGCTAGTACTTAGCCATTCGGAGCGTTGGTAATAAAAGCAGAAGCCAGCCGATCGGCTTCTCGGCAACCGGATGACTAGGTGCGATGCCGGCTTCCATTATATGCGTTTCTTCCTTAGTCGTTTTTCATGTGGGGCACTTATTTGCAACCCCTGCCCGCCATGCAGTAGCTCTGCGAGCTGTGGCTTCTGACAGAGGAAGTTTTTGGTGATGACACACTACTTGTCCGGCTGCAGGAGGCGGCATATAGCAGAAGGCGGCGAGCCTCCGGGCCGACTGGTCGAACCCGGTGCCAGGCGGAAAAATAAAACTACACATACTCATAGGCATAACACTGATCATATAGATAAAAGAGGGTAATCCCCGAGCTCTTCTCGGGGGACCCGGGGTTTTTATACATAGTACAAAAGGTAGCGTGATACATACTGCTTTCAACTGTAAAACCTTCGGAGGAGGTTTGTGTTCCATGTCCTCTCCATCTCTTTGCCTGAATCATCTCTCTTGTGCGCTCTGGGCTTCTGGGCATCGATCAGATAGTAGGAATTGTTGCCCATCACCTTGCTGATGATGAAAGGGCCTTCCCAAGGTGCCGAGAGCTTGTGCTGTCCGGCTGTTCGCTGGATCAGCCGGAGCACAAGGTCTCCCTCCAGGAAGGATCTTGGCTTCACCTTGCGGTTGTAGTATCGGCGCAGACTCTGCTGGTAGATGGCTGACTGGCTGAGTGCCACAGCCGGCCTTCCTCCAGCAAGTCGACGTCGTCTTCTCGTGCCTCCTTGGCATCCGCCTCTGTGTACATGGTGACTCTTGGGGAGTCGAACTTGATGTCTGTTGGGATGATGACTTCGGCGCCATAGACGAGGAAGAAAGGCGTGAAGCCGGTTGACTTGTTCGGAGTTGTGCGCAAGCTCCAGAGGATGGCCGGCAGCTCGTTGAGCCAGCAGCCGGCCGAACGCTCCAGAGGCTCGACCAGTCGAGGCTTGCGGCCAAACAGAATGAGGCTGTTTGCACGCTCAACTTGTCCATTTGACTGCGGGTGGGCAAAGGACGCTAAGTCCAAACGGATGCTCTGTGTTGCGTAGAAACGAGCCAAGGCTCCTTTGGCAAAGTTGGTGCCATTGTCGGTGATGATGCTATGTGGTATGCCGTATCGCGTGGTGATGTCGGCGATGAAGGTCATGGCAGTCGGCCCATTCAGCTTCTTGATTGGTTTTGCCTCTATCCACTTGGTGAACTTGTCCACAACGACAAGCAAATGAGTCATGCCACCACGGGCCGTCTTGAATGGTCCTACCATATCCAGCCCCCAAACAGCAAAGGGTCAGGCTATGGGAATGGTCTTGAGTGCAGAAGCTGGCAGATGTGGCTTGGAGCGGAACCTCTGGCACCCTTGACATTATTGACATAGTTCTTTGGCCTCTTCTAGAGGAGACAGCCAAAAGAATCCATGATGGAAAGCCTTGGCCACAAATGATCTTGAAGCCGCGTGGTGGCCGCACTCGCCTTCGTGGATATCCCTGAGTATTGCTTGGCCTTGGTCCAGCTCCACGCAGCGCTGATAAACCCCGGTGACACTTCGTCGCACTAGCTCTCTGTTGACTATGGTGTAGGCCGCTGCTCGCCTTTTCACTTGTCGGGCCGAGATCTCATCAGTCGACAAATCTTTATTCACCAGGAACTTGAGGATTGGCTGAGCCCAAGACGGCGCTGCAATTTCTTCAACTACCACTATGCAACTTGTATGAGGGCGGTTGGGCCAGGAGGCGGCGGGTTGGCAGCTGCTTCCGCCTGCTGTGCTGGAGAAGTACCCGGGCCGGGCTCTGGAGTCCCCAAGCCGGGTGCGGTTGCAGCAGTCCCTGGTCCGCCTGCCGAAATCCCCGTGCCGGCCTCTGGGACTATCAATTCGGATCCGACTGCTTCGGGAGGGGCCAGCACAAAGATGGAATCTGATTCAAGAGACGGCTTGACAGACGGCTTGAGAAGGCGGCGTAGGGCGACTCCGACTGGTATTGCTTGTCGGGTGGAGCCAATCCGTGCCAAGGCATCTGCTTGCTCGTTGTCATTTCTTGGCACGTGGAGGAACTCGCACCTGTCAAAGTATCCACTGAGTTGCTGCACGAGGAAGCGGTAGCTGGCCATGTTTGCATCCTTGGCGTCCCAGTCGCCTGACGACTGCTGGACCACCAAGTCGGAGTAACCATAGCACAGGATCCGGCGGATGCCGAGTTCCTTGGCAAGCCGGAGCCCGTGTATGAGTGCCTCATATTCAGCTACGTTATTGGAGGCGGCGAAGTGGACTTGCAACACGTATTTGAGCTTGTCGCCTTTGGGAGAGGTGAGGACAACGCCGGCTCCCAGACCGGTGCACATTTTTGAACCATAAAAATGCATCCGCCAATGGGTGGAGTCTGGTGCAGGCGGCAAATACTGGGTCTCGACCCAGTCGACGAGGAAGTCGGCCAGCACTTGTGACTTGATGGCGGTGCGAGGCTGGTAGTAGATGGTGTAAGGGGCCAGATCAATAGCCCACTTGGACACTCGACCAGAGGCGTCTCGGCTTCCAATAATTTCGGCAAGTGGAGCCGTGCAGACGACGGTTATTGGGTGCTCTTGAAAGTAAGGCTTCAGCTTCTTGGCGGCAAAATGCACGCCGTAGCACATCTTCTGGTAATGTGGGTAGTTTTGCTTGGAGGCGGACAGTACTTCGCTCAAGTAATACACCAGTCTCTGGATCAGCAATGCTCTGTCCTCCTCCTTGCGCTCTACCACCATGACTACGCTGACAACCCGACTGGTGGCTGCGATGTAGAGGAGCATGGGTTCCTTCTCAATCGGAGCCGCTAGGATAGGCAGGGTTGCCAACATCTTCTTGAGTTGCAGAAATGCTTCGTCCGCCTTGTCGTTCCACTCAAAAAAAGTGGTCTTCTTCATGAGTTGGTACAAGGGGAGAGCCTTCTCGCCCAGCCGGCTGATGAAACGGCTAACTGATGCTAAGCAGCCGGTGAATTTCTGGAAGTCCAGCAGTCAGGTGGGCACTTCCATCCACTCAATTGCCTTGATCTTCACAGGGTTGCACCCTATGCCGCGCTCTGAGACCAGGAAGCCGAGAAGCTGGCCGGCTGGTACTCCAAAGACGCATTTCTCTGGGTTTAGCTTGATCTGGAATCGGCGCAGGTTCTCAAAGGTTTCCTTGAGGTCTTCTAGCAGCGTGCCATGCTTCTCCGTCTTCACCACCACATCATCCACATAGACATGGGCATTTCTGCCGAGCTGCTTGAGGACACACTTCTGCATGAAACGCTGAAAGGTGGCGCCGGCATTTCGCAAGCCGAATGTCATGGTCAGGTAGCAGAAGGCTCCAAATGGCGTGATGAAAGCGGTCTTCAGCCTGTCGGCCGGGTTCAGCTTTATCTGGTGGTAGCCTAAATATGCATCCAAGAAACTCAACAGCTCGCATCCGGCTGTGGAGTCTATCACTTGATCAATCCTCGGTAAGGCAAAGGGATCTTTGGGGCAGGCCTTGTTGAGGCTGGTATAGTCAATACACATGCGCCACTGCTTGTTCTTCTTTAACACTAGGACTGGGTTGGCAAGCCATTCTGGAAAGAATACTTCCATGATGAATCCGGCTGCAAGAAGCCGGCCTATCTCTTCTCCAACAACTCTTCTCTTCTCTTCCGACAAGCGGTGCAAGGGCTGCCTGACCGGCTTGACGTCAGGTCGGACATGTAGTTTGTGCTCGGCGAAATCCGTCGGAACACCCGACATGTCTTTGGGAGACCATGCAAAGATGTCCCAATTCTCATGGAGGAAATCGACGAGCTCGCTTTCCTATTTGCTGTCCAGGTTCGCACCTACGGCAGCGTGCCTCTCCGGGTGCTCTGGGTCCAAAGGTATCTTCTTCGTTTCCTTTGCTGGCTTGAACGACCCCTCCACCTCCGACTCCTTGGGGGTGGGTGACATTTCCGGCTTCTTGCCTGCCATCGCCACCACCCGGTCTAGGAGCCGCTTCTCAGCTGCAATCATGAGGGACTCGGCCAGCCAGCTATTGTCCGCGGCGCAGGCGGCCGACTTCTTGTAGTCTTCGACTATAGTTAGTATTCCCTTGGTACTCGGCATCTTCATCTTGAGGTAGGCGTAATGGGGGACCGCCATGAACTTGGCCAGGGCAGGTTGGCCAAGCAGTGCATGGTAAGGGCTCTCTAGGTCCACCACCTCAAACCCAACTGGCTCTCGGCGGAAATGATTCTTGTCTCCAAACAGGACATCAATCTGGGTCTTGCCGATTGGTGAGCAGGAAAGGCCGGGGACTATGCCATGGAATCTGATCCATTGAGGAGCTGCTACCTTGATTCCCAATTTCTCCATTGTGTCACGGTACAAGATATTTATGCTGCTGTCGCCATCTATCAAGACCCTGGAGAAACATGTTGCCCGCCTTTCTATTGCGAGGGTGGCATCCAGGACTAAGGCGTAGGAACCGGGGGAAGGCATTACTTCCGGATGGTTGGCCCTGCTCCAGCTGATGGGCTTCTCTGACCAGTGCATGAACTCTGGGGTGCTTGAGGCCACTGCATGCACCTCTTGCTGTTGTTGCCGTCTGCTGCGCCTATCATCGGCCACACTAGTGAACACGACATAGGCTCCGTGCTCTGCAGGATACTCATCTTGAATGGCGCCGGCTGGCCGGGCCGCCGGCTGCTGGAGCGGAGGAGGCGGCGGGCCGGGAGGCGGAGGAGGTAGGAGGCCATCTCCCTTAGCAATCCTGGTGAGCCAGTGACACTTCCGAGTGGTGTGGTTGGACAGCTTCGCGCCACTGTGAAACTTGAAGGGAGCATCAAGGGTATGCTCGTACGAGAAGGCGGGCAGCCAGTAGGGCTTGCCGCCCTTCTGACGCTTGGGCGCTGGCTGCCCCTCCGGCTGCTGATCCTCGACTGTCGCCACCTGCCGGCTGTTGGAAGCGGCTGGGTGGCCTTCCGCTTGTTGTCTCTTGGAGGCTGTCTCCGACTGGTCTCGCCAGCCGGAGTCCGAGGAGCCTGAGGCGCTACCTCGCCGGATGCATCGACTAAGATCTCCGCCTTCATGGAGGAGTCGGCCATGGCGTGCTTGTCGGCGATGATTAACAGCTCGTCGAGAGTCGTAGGCTCGTCGCAGAGGAGCCAGTGCTTGAGGAGGGTGCCTTCTCGGCACCCATCGGTGAAGTACTCGATGGCCTGCACCTTGTGCGCGCCCTCGCAGGAGTTGCGCAGCTCGGCCCAGCACGTGAGATAGTCGCGAGTCGATTCACTGGGCCATTGGACGCACAAGGAGAGCTGCCGGGGCTTGGGAGGGCACTTGTACATGTTGGTGAATTTGCGGATGAAGGCCTGGTGAAATCCACCCAGTTGTTGATGCTGCGGGGCTTCAGGCTGTTGAGCCACGTCCGGGCTATCCCCTGAAGCATGAGCAGGACGTATTTCACGGCAACACGCTTGTTGCCGTTTGCTATGCTGACGGCCGTGGAGTAGTCGACAAGCCAGTCCTCCGGCTTCACGGAGCCGGTGTATTTGGGCGTATCTCGCGGGAGAGTGAACCCTTTGGGGAAGGGCTCATCTCGGATTCAGGGGCCAAAGCAGGGCGGGCCCAGCGCGTCTTCTTCTTCTAGCGCCAGGGATCGGTTGAGGCGATCGATCCGATGGCAGGCGTCGTTCTCTTCGACTCCCTCTCGGCGGCCAAGGCGGTCGCCGAGTGTCGGGTGTGTGACAGGAGGCGGAGTGGGGTGCCTTGCTCCACGAGGCGGAGGAGGCGGCAGGTCGCCTCGCCGTTCCACCGCATGAGGGCGACCGTCCTCGTCTCGCTCGATGGAGAGGCGCGTCCGGCTGCGGCTGGCAGCCGGCTCGTTGCTTTTTCCTCAGCGGGCGCCGCCAGTCGGCGTCCGGGATGTCGCCCCATGATCTTGGCGAGGGGGCGGCTCGTTGTTTCGTCGGGCTGGAACTTCAGCGCGACAGCCGGCTTCGTGCTGCACGGCGGCCGCATCTAGGAGCTGCTGGACTCGCTCCGTCATGTGGCGGTGCTCATCGCTGTCATACTTGTCCAGCTCATCTGTCACCGCCTGGGTGGCCCGGATGTTCTCTGCAGGCGTGGCATAGACGGGGCACTCCGCCCTGAACATGCTGGCGACGGGCGCGCCACGCTGCCAAACCGTGCCGAGGCGGCTAGGCCCCTCAGGAGCCGGCGTGCCACCAACGGCTCGATTCATCTCGCGCCGGTAGGCGTCCGAGAGACGGCGCATGCTAGCCAGGCGGCCAACGCTTTCGAGAAGCTGGATGCGGCGTGCCTCCAGCACCTCAGCATCCGTGCCCCGGGGATGGGCGCCGTTAGGTCTCGCAGAGTCGTGTCGAGGGGGTCTCGAGCATGCTCGTCCGAGTGCTCTCCGCTGCTGATGGCGAGCACCTCCGTGACGGTGCTCCCGCCGCTGTGCTCGCGAGGAGGCGGCTCGTCGTAGACCACCACGTTGGTGGGGAACGCATCAAGCGACGCCGTATCGGAGTCGATGATCATCGGATCGGTGGAGCCAACAGACTCTAGGTCCACAGCAAGCTTGCTGGTGACATGGAGCTGGTCGAGGAGGCTGACGAGGCGGCTCTCGGGGCAGTTAGTGCCCGCATCGGAGGCCGGCTCGTCGGAGAGGTCGATCTCGCCGACGAGGTCGGCGAGCCAGCTCGCCGCGCAGGCGATCTCCGCGACGTGCAGTGCGTCGGGGCTGACGCCATCAGGCGTGTTGGGCTGGCTTTGCTCGCGAGGAAGGAACAGGGTTCCCGTCCAGAGCAGATCTTCGGGAGACCGTGCACCTCGCCCCATGGTGGGCGCCAAATGTCGGGGGTTGGGTGCGACATATGCCAACGGATGGCTTATCATGGTGGGAGCGAGTAGAACATCGCGGTGCACAGGCGGGATAAAGGCGTGAACACGTACGCCGGCAAACTTTACCCAGGTTGGGGGCTCTCCGTGGAGATAATACCCTACTTCCTGCTCTGCGGGGTCTCCGCATGATCACTAAGGCAATAGTGATACAAGGTGCTCCTTGAGCTGTGTCTAGAGGTAGGAGAAGGCAAGGCTAGCTCTTCCCTGCCCTAGGTAACTGTCGGTCTGGGCCGCTTCATCCAACAATACCGCTGAACCAAAGTATGACATGCTGGTAAGCAGTATGACTTGTATCACCCACAACTCACTTGTGTTCTACTCGTGCATATAACATCTACGCATAAAACCTGGCTCTGATACCACTGTTGGGGAACGTAGTAGTTTCAAAAAAATTCCTACGCACACACAAGATCATGGTGATGCATAGCAACGAGAGGGGAGAGTGTTGTCCACGTACCCTTGTAGACCGAAATGAGGAAGTGTTAGCACAACGCGCTTGATGTAGTCCTACGTCTTCATGATCCGACCGATCCAAGTACCGAACGTACAGCACCTCCGAGTTCAGCACACGTTCAGCTCGATGACGTCCCTCGAACTCCGATCCTGCCAAGCTCTGAGGGAGAGTTCCGTCAGCATGACGGCATGGTGACGATGATGATGTTCTACAGACGCAGGGCTTCGCCTAAGAACCATTACGATATTATCGAGGTGGATTATGGTGGAGTGGGCACCGCACACGGCTAAGAGATCCAAGGGATCAATTGTTGTGTCTCAAAGGGTGCCTCCTCCCGTATATAAAGGAGTGGAGGAGGGAGGGGCCGGCCACCTAAGCGCGCCCATGGCAGTCCTACTCCCACCGGGAGTAGGACTCCCCTTCCATGTTGGAGTAGGAGAGGAGAGGAAGGAGAGAGGGAAGGGGGCCGCCCCCTCCTTGTCAATTCGGACTTGGGGGAGGCGCGGCTGCCCTATGGCCGCCTCTCCTCTTCCATAACTTGGGCCCATAAGGCCCAATAACCTCCGGGGGGTTAAGCAACCCCGGTACTCGATATATATATCCGATAACCCGGAACCATTCCGGTGTCGAATATAGTCGTCAATATATCAATCTTCATGTCTCGACCATTTTGAGACTCCTCGTCATGTCCGTGATCACATCCGGGACTCCGAACTATCTTCGGTACATCAAAACACATAAACTCATAATATAACCGTCATCGAACTTTAAGCGTGCAGACCCTACGGGTTCGAGAACTATGTGGACATGACCGAGACACGTTTCCGGTCAATAACCAATAGCGGAACCTGGATGCTCATATTGGCTCCTACAAATTCTACGAAGATCTTTATCGGTCAAACCGCATAACAACATACGTTGTTCCCTTTGTCATCAATATGTTACTTTCCCGAGATTTGATTGTCGGTATCTCAATACCTAGTTCAATCTCGTTACCGGCAAGTCTCTTTACTCGTTACATAATGCATCATTCCATAACTAACTCATTAGCTACATTGCTTGCAAGGCTTATAGTGATGTGCATTACCGAGAGGGCCCAGAGATACCTCTCCGAGAATCGGAGTGACAAATCCTAATCTCGAAATACGCCAACCCAACATGTACCTTCGGAGACACCTGAGAGCACCTTTATAATCACCCGATTCGTTGTGACGTTTGGTAGCACACAAAGTGTTCCTCAGGAAGCAGGAGTTGCATAATCTCATAGTCATAGGAACATGTATAAGTCATGAAGAAAGCAATAGCAACATACTAAACGATCAAGTGCTAAGCTAACGGAATGGGTCAAGTCGATCACATCATTCTTCTAATGATGTGATCCCGTTAATCAAATGACAACACATGTCTATGGTTAGGAAACACAACCATCTTTGATCAATGAGCTAGTCAAGTAGAGGCATACTAGTGACACTATGTTTGTCTATGTATTCACACATGTATCATGTTTCCGGTTAATACAATTCTAGCATGAATAATAAACATTTATCATGATATAAGGAAATAAATAATAACTTTATTATTGCCTCTAGGGCATATTTCCTTCATCCCATCCATCCCATTCCTTCCGCTGCCACCCGACCAACTCCCTTCTCTCTCGGGATCCTCCCAGATCTGATCCAGCCAAGCCTCTAGCTTCTCCTCGATTTCCCGCAGCCGCCACTCCACTGCTCGATTTCCCCTGTCACCCAATCCCATCGACCCATCCATCCATCGATCTCTACCACAAGAGATCCCCATGGCCCTCCTCGCTCCCCTGCATCCAAGCCTAAGGCCGCAGCCTGCTCCTTCCGATCCATGTGCGCCTCGCCGGAGTCCAGCCGCCGAACCAGTAGCTCCTCTGCGCCCGAGCTGCACCAGGCCCCGACCAACCTCGCTCCCCTGCCGTCTCCAGCGTTGCGCAGGCGAGCGCCTCCTCCGGAGCTGCTCCATTCCTTTCCCGAACTAGCAGGTCGTCCTCACTGCCCTGCCCCTTTTCTCTCCTTCGCTGAAGCTCTCTCTATCTCACTGGACTCCCTCTCTTTTCTCTATAACAGTGACACCGCCATCTTCTTCCCGGAGGAGGACCTCGACGAGAACAACGCCCGCGGTGACCCTGATCTTCCCCGGCGCGGCCCCGTTCCACTAACGCCCCTGCCATGGACGCCAAGATCTGTCGCCGCTGTCCTCGCCCGGATCCCCGTCGCCAGCACCTGCCTCGTCCCTACATCCCCAGCCTCGCGCTTGGAGCCCTGCGCCTCTGCATGTGCTCTCGCCCCGACTCTGCCCATCGAAGCCACCAGGACCCCGCTGTCGGAGTAGGCAGCTCCTCCTCGCCACCACATGCACTCTGGTGAGCCCTGCCGCCCTTGTCTCTCCCTTCGTCTCATGCTCTTTCAACTTCTCTCACCTCTCTGTCGCTCGTGTCTCTCTGTTCGAGCAGGACCACCCCCGCTATCATGGATGGGTGAGCCCCGCGCCCGAGCTCCGCCAGCCGCCGCCATTGCCCGAAACCGATGCTGGACGACTCGAACTGCCCCATTCCAGCCGGTTCCCGCCGATTCCGTCGCCAGGACCCCCCTTGTGTCTTCCTCTCTCTCGCCATGGTCCTGCTACTGTTTCTGTTCATCAGAAACGAGAGCCGCACCGGCTCGCTCGTTCCGAGCGATGACCGCGCCTCTAGCGCCTGGGCCAGCAACCTCCAAGCCCAGCAACCAGCCTCCTCCAGCCTTAGCCCATGGTGAGAAGCCCAGTCCGCCCAGCAGTTTTGGCCCGTACAATGTTTTTTTCTTGTCTACGGTTTTAGCATTATCCGGAGAGTTACAGTTTTACAGAAGAACCCTCCATCTCCATGCATTAATAAATCACAAACCGTGCATCGGATAAAATGACTCATATATGTTAAATGCCTAGAATTTCATCTAGTTTCATAATTTGCTGCTTTCATCCATGTTTAAAATGTTTAAAATGTTTCTTCCATTTAATTTGCTAAATGACAGGTTAAAATGATTTATTTCATAACTAATTCACCGTAGCTCCGAATTAACAAACTTTATATGAAAAGGGGGTAGAAAAATGCATAGATTAACATGGTGCACTTTGTTTTACTGCTTAACAACATTAAAGATATGTTTTAGGTTAGAACAATATCAAATTCGAAATATGGACATGAGGATTTTTCGGAATTGTTGTTTGTTGTTCCGTCCTCATTTAAACTTGCCTAAATAGTTAGTTTACTTATGTTTCACCTCTTGCCATGCTTAACAACATTTAATATTGTTGTGTACCTAAACGAGAGCGAACTAAATAGCTCAAATGTGGTGTTTTGTCAATATGCAATTCGTTGCATATTGAGCTCCACTTAACTTGTAGTATTATTTGTTGCACTTTGCCATGCCATGCCTCATTAAACCGAAAATGCATCATACTTGCTTCTTCATCGTGCCATGTTTATGCGATGGTTGTTTACCATGTTGTTTGCTTCTTTCTAGTTTGCTTCTCTCGTCAGCTTCGGTTTTGTTCCGGAGTTGTGAGGATTCGTTCGACTACGTTCGTTTGTCTTCTTCTTGGACACGTTGTTCTTCCTTGCGGGATCTCAGGCAAGATGACCATTACCCTCAATATCACATTCATCTTTGCTTGCTAGTTGTTCGTTCTATCGCTATGTCGCGCTACCTACCACTTGTTTATGATGCCTCCCATATTGCCATGTCAAGCCTCTAACCCACCTTCCTAGCAAACCGTTGTTTGGCTATGTTACCACTTTGCTCAGCCCCTCTTATAGCATTGTTAGTTGCAGGTGAAGTTGAAGATTGCTCCATGTTGGAACATGAACATGTTGGGATATCACAATATCTCTTATTTTTAATTAATGCATTTATATACTTGGTAAAGGGTGGAAGGCTCGGTCTTTTGCCTGGTGATTTGTTCCACTCTTGCCGCCCTAGTTTTCGTCATACCGGTGTTATGTTCCTTGATTTTGCTTCACTGTGAGGGGTATGGGACCCTCTTGACAGTTTGCTTTGAATAAAACTCTTCCAGCAAGGCCCAACATTGGTTTTCCATTTGCCTAATAACAACTAAAACTTAAATAGGGGATTTTCTCAGGACCCCTAGTATTTTTAATCAACCCCCGGGGCCAATGCTCCTCTGAGTGTTGGTCCAACCTGGGCGATGTCCGGCGCCCCCTGGGCAAGCAGGGTCTCAGCCAACCCGACGTCTAGCCCATCCGTTGTGCCCTGAGAACGAGATACGTGCGGCTTCTATCGGGATTTGTCGGCACACCGGGAGGTCTTGCTGGTTTTGTTTTACCATTGTCTAAATGTCTTGTGCACTAGGATCCCAAGTCTGATCGGATGTCCCGCGGTGGAGGATTGTCTCCGCGGATCGTGAGCTTCTAATGGGCTAAATTGGGACACCCTTGCAGGGTATAAACTTTCAAGAGTCGTGCCAGCGGTTATGTGGCAGTTGGGAATTTGTTAATATCCGGTTGTAGATAACTTGACACTTGACTTAATTAAAATGCATCAACCGTGTGTGTAGCCGTGATGGTCTATTTTTGGCGGAGTCCGGGAAGTGAACACGGTTTGGGTTATGTTTGAACGTAAGTAGTTTCAGGATCACTTCTTGATCACTTCTAGCTTCACGACCGTTGCGTAGCTTCTCATCTTCCTCTTATTTGCATATGTTAGCCACCATATTTGCTTAGCGCTTGCTGCAACTCCACCTCATTACCACATCCTACCCATAAGCTTAAATAGTCTTGATCTTGCGGGTTTTGAGATTGTTGAGTCCTCATGACTCACAGATACTAAAAAAAAATTGCAGGTGCCGATGATACCAGTGCAGGTGATGCTACTGAACTCAAGTGGGAGTTCGACGAGGACCTTGGCCGTTACTACGTGTCTTTTCCTGATGATCAGTAGTGGAGCCCAGTTGGAACGATCGGGGATCTAGCATTTGGGGTTATCTTCTTTTCTTTTGGATTTGTCCGTAGTCGGACTACATGTGTACTCTAAATGATGTATGAATTGTTTGTTCATTGTGTGAAGTGGCGATTGTAAGCCAACTCTTTTTATCCCTTTCCTGTTTATTACAAGGGATTGTGTGAAGATGACCCTTCTTGTGACAAAACCACAATGCGGTTATGCCTCTAAGTCGTGCCTCGACATGTGGGAGATATAGCCGCATCGTGGGTGTTACAAGTTGGTATCAAAGCCATCCCCGACTTAGGATCCCCCTGCTTGATCGAATCGATGACGTTGTTGAGTCTAGAACAAAAATGTTTTGAGTCTTAGGATTATATATATCAGAGAGTAGGATTCTTTTTACTCCTCAGTCCTTTCGTCGCTCTGGTGAGGCCTCCTGACGTAGATGTTTTGACTTTCCTCTCCTCAAATTTCAGGAAAAAACTTTAGGATCACGCGGGTATCTTGGGATCGTTCCGATATTCTCGTGGCGAGAACATTGTTCTTGGTGCCTCCTAACATTTAGGGGTTGTGGCAGTGTCCCGGGGAGTTGAGCTCCGAGGTGTTGTCGTCATAATTTTATCGTTGCAGTTCTAGGATACCTGAGTTTCGCCGACATCAAAAATCTCTTTTATGCAGTTGTTGGTGAGATAACCTCGACTCCACCCAGTACTGGGGCGGGAGTTCGGGAGTATTGCCATAGCTCGTATAACAAATGCTTTTCGAAGGTTGAGGTACACGATTTCCGGAGTTTTCTTGGTTATGTGTTGACGGATGGATACAGTTGGATGTAGGGATTGTTAGTTTGGGTGAAATATATTGCTTCCCCTGTATCCTCAGAACCAGATTGCATAACAAGAAAGTTTAGGGAGTTTATAGGTGGGAATTCAAGTAGGTCCTAGAATATCTTTCCAACAGACACATGATACGATATGGGGTCTATCATATGTTTGTTTCCGGCTTATCCTGCAAGCCAAATCCTTTGTTTTGTTTTATTTGTGGTATTTGAGTTGCTTCGATGTCAAGTGTTGATCCATACCTTCCCTAAATGGTGTTCTCATATTTCTATGGGTGTGCTAATCCTTCTTGATCATTGAGGTAATCATGTCAATTCTTTCCAACTGGTGTGCTTTTCTTCAAGTGGATCTGATCATTTCAACATTCGTGAGATCAATTCTAAGTTTTCTCAACGGTATCCATTCCATCTGCCCCAAGTTGCCTTTGTTTTCCTACCATCCCACCTTTTTTCTTCAAGGATTCAGATTTCTTAATCAAGTATCCATTTTATCCATGTGAAGTCTCTTCACTCTTGTCAATCAAATGCTCTTACACGGTGACTATCATGAAGATGCTAAGGAAGCTTCAATTTCATCATTCTTTCATTCTTCGTTCGTTTTTCTTCCCCGGTGGATACAATGCAAGCTTTCGGTATTGATCATATCCATTTCGTCCTTTCATATGCTTTCTCATGCCGGTGCACCTATTATTTATTCACGTCTCTCTATTCATATCTGGAGTGCTGAAGATATCTTAGAAGGCTTGTCTTTTTTTTCATTCAAGATATGTTCTTTCAATTTCAAGGTTGTTACCTCATTCAAGCCATTTAATTCAACCGGTGCAATCTCTCTTTAAAAATTGTTCAATGGTGTTTCCTTTTGAGTGGGCCCTAACCCACATATCTTTTCCCAGGATCTTACTTGACTCTTCTAATTTTTCCCGGAGCTATTCCCAAATTCTTTTCGAAGTTTGAAGTAAGAATGAATTTAATCAGTCAAATGTTTTCGAAGATCGATTTCAAATTATTTCTCATTGTTGGCTCAACCTATTTGCTTTTCATTCTCCCGGAGTATCTCAACAATTCATGGTGGTTCTCATCTTCATTCTCAACATTTGAAGACCAAAGAAGGATTTCTCTTAAATCTTGCTCCATTCTCTTCAAGATTCATGGTTCTAGCTTGATGCCATCCTCTCATAATTATTTTTCGTTGTGAGAATTTTTTTCACCGATCCAGAGCATTTCGGGAGTCTTTTCGTTTTGATTCTCCAGAGGCCATCATTTTTTCGGTATAATTATCCATTCTTAGTTTTCAGCTTTGTTCTTCAAGTATTCTATATTGAAGCCTCTTCGTTCGTCTCCGTATTCTTCCAGTGCATTGTTCAAGTACTATCTAGCCAGCTCATGATCTCTTCGTTCTCTTGTATCTAAATTCACTAAAGTATCCTCGTTACTTTTCTAATTCCTTCCGGTGATTCATTCTCTTTTCTTCGTTTGTTTTCATTTCTTACGATGGTTCATTGAAGACCTTCCCCAAGTTTGTGCTATATCTATCCCTAATCCTTCACAACGAGAATAAGTAGTAAGCCAAATCTGTTGCTTATCATCAATTTATGTTGATGAAGGATAAACATATAGTAAATCTTATTCTTATTTCCTTGAGGTGATTCAATTCTTTCCGGAGTTCATTTGTGGTATCAATTCTAGATTCAAGTTGCTCACCTTTCTTTTCCGGAGTTCAAAGTTTTCCCATTGTGTCGTCACGAAGCTCCGTCTAAATCATTGCAAGGCTTCACCATGTTCTTTCAACTTATCTTTTCTTTCTATCATTCTCTTTTTACCAGAGTTCTTCATGGAGGCTATACATGGTGGTTCATCAAGGATTTAATTCATCCTCGAAGTGGTGTTGTCAAGAATGAGGTATTTTAAATCCAGCAATCTCTTCGTTGGAGTTATCTTGGTAAATATTTCACCTAAAGCCTTCCTAAGGAATGTTGCTAATTGTGGTGCTTATCAATGATCCAAGTTTTCTCCTATCCTCTCGGCGAGAGAAGTTTTCATCTCTTCGTTGATCTCAACCAATTGTTTCCGTTAGTAGCAGAATCTCACCTCAAGTTTGAGATGTTTTCCATAAGCTCACAACAAGCTTATTCTTTTCGTTGTTGGTTTTCCAACAACTCCGTTCTAACCTTCTTGTAAGGATGCTTTCTAAATTCAATTGTGGTAGAAGTTGTCATTTCCTTCTCCGTTCTCTTATTCCAACAATCTAGCTTCTATTCTTTCGTTCTGGAGGCATTGTGATGTTGCTCTCTTCACCCATCACCTCGTTTTGTCAGGATCGTGTTATTTTCTTGCTTATCCATTTGATCGGAGTGTTGTGTGCTCATTCAAGTTCTTTCATCTTATCAGGTCTTGCGTCTCTTTTCAACCGGAGTGCTGCCCGAATTCTTTCCTTCTCATTTGTTGTCTATCCCGCTTAAACCTGAATGGTTTCAATTCTTTCTTGTCCCTCGTGTTCTTTTCATGTCTTTGCATCCTCTAAGGTTCCTTGGTTTCACCCGTTTGTCAAAGAAGCAACTTAATTTTACCTCTCCTCTTCCTTTTCCGCTTCTCTCCGATGCCATCCCTAGGATCTCGGGTCGAGATCCTCTTGTAGTGGTGGAGTGTTGTAACACCCCGTATGTAACTTTCCATCATTGTAACTCCAACCCTTGACATTTCCGGCTATGTGTTGTGATTTTCCTCTCTGGTTGGATTTTTGTCTTTTGTTTTGCATTTTGTTCATGTCATGCATCTCATCTCTTAGTATCACGTGCATTGCGTCTGCATGTTTTCATAAAACTTGCATCTGCTCGTAGTTGCCGCTTCTCTCTTGTCTCTGTTGATGTTTTGTCAGGCCCCTTTTTCTTTGTCGACATCTCTCATCATCCTCGCGTGCACGTCCGAAACTGCCCCGAACCTGAACCGCTCAGTCATCACCGATGGATCCGGATCATCCCCAAACATTCTGAAAGTATCTTCGGTTCTTTGTTGGACTCCCCTAACCTATTTATTCTCGTCCGCCTAATTACGATCGGAGGGACCGAGTAGCCCCTAAGCAAACCCTTCCTATAAATAGAGCCTAACCCTAATCCGAGGAGCCGTCCCATCCATCCCATTCCTTCCGCCGCCACCCGACCAACTCCCTTCTCTCTCGAGATCCTCCCAGACCTGATCCAGCCAAGCCTCCAGCTTCTCCTCGATTTCCGCAGCCACCATTCCTCTGCTCGATCTCCCCTCTCACCCAATCCCATCGACCCATCCATCCATCAATCTCTACCACCAGAGATCCCCACGGCCCTCCTCGCTCCCCAGCATCCAAGCACGAGGCGCAGCCTCCTCGTCCCGATCCATGCGCGCCTCGCCGAGTCCAGCCGCCGGACCAGCAGTTCCTATGCCCCGAGTTGCGTCAGCCCTGAGCGACCTCGCCCTGCCGTCTCCAGCGTCGCACGGTGGCGCCTCCGCGGAGCTGCTCCGTTCCTCGCCCGAACCAGCAGGCCGTCCTCACCGCCCTGCCACTTTCCTCTCCTTCATTGAATCTCTCTCTATCTCACCAGACTCCCTCTCTTTTCTCTGTAACAGCAACACCGCCATCTTATTCTCGGAGGAGGACCTCGGCGAGAACAACGCCATGGTGACCCGATCTTCAGCTGCGGCCCGTTGCCATGGACGCCAAGCTCCGCGGCGCTGTCCTCGCCCGGATCCCGTCACCACCAAGACCTGCCTCGTCGCTGCATCCCCAGCCTCGCGCTTGAGCCCGTGCCTCTGCGTGTGCGCTTCGCCCGACTCTGCCCATCAAGCCACCAGACCCCGCTGCCAGAGCAAGCAGCTCCTCCTTGCCGCCTCATGCACTCCGGTGAGCCATGCCGCCTCATGCACTCCGGTGAGCCCTGCCGCCACTTGCCTCTCCCTTCGCCTCACCCTCTTTCTCCTTCTCTCACCTCTCGATCGCTCGTGTCTCTATTTGAGAAGGACCACCCTCGCCGCCATGGATGGGTGAGCCCAGCGCCCGAGCTCTGTCGGCAGCCGCCGTTGCCGGAATCGATGCCGAAAACTTCGAACCGCCCGTTCCGGCCGGTTCCGCCGATTCCGTCCACGAGACCCCTGTATGGAGCTAAAAATTTGGCCATTGGGTTCACTCGTTTTATGGCAGCAATGAGATTACCTAAGTGAGATTGCTTGCCGAAAACTGTCCTAGTGACCCCTTCTCCATGGACATCTCGGTTTGTGGGGGAAACAATTTTCATCCCAAAGGAACTCGTTTTTTGCGGTTGCTCGTTAGAGTTTATGGGCCTTGGGCCGGATCACACGTGAGGTGTTCTGTAACATCCCAAATTTTTAAAATTTGGAATGTTAATAGGATCATTCTTTTCATCATGATTTCGATGCTTATTTAAATTTCCTGAATATTCAAAGTGTTTTCCAATAAGGCAAAGTATTTGGAGTGGAGATAATATTACTTCTCCCCTATTAATTATAATTGGAAAATGCTAAGAATATATTCTGGTGTCTACCTAAATTAATTTGGCTTGGTAGTATCTCAAAATTATTTTATAGTTGTTATCATATTCTTTATATGCTTGTATCGCATTAAATATATTTATTTTAGTGCATTTGTGTTTTAAAAATGTTCACAGTATTTTGTAGTTACTGTGTGTTGTGGTATATTTAGGAAGTCACTAGGTATTTTATTTTTGTCAAATGCATGTTCTGTATATAGTATAAATATAAATGTCATTAGTTCCCAGCTTTTACTGTGCGTCGGGGCCTCAGCGCCGTTATCCTCGCTTCAGGCGCTCGGAACGCTGAGCTGCAGCGCAGCTTGCCGTCTGCAGGCAACACAGCAGGCCGGAGGCCCATTTTCGCTGAGCAAGCAGCCCACGCCCCAGCCCCTCTTTTCTTTGTTTTTTTCCCTCTCTCTCCTGTGCCGCTGACGAGGCTGACCCACATGTCATCTCTCTCCTTCCCGTGTTCTTCCTGGAGACCACTTCGCGATCCAAATCCTCGCCGATTTGGCTTGGATCTCGTCCCTCTCGCAAGGGAACTACTCTATAAATAATCCCTTGATCTTCAGTGCGATTTTTTTGAAATCCATCGCTCCTGTGCCCTAGAACTCTTGTTGGATCTCGCGGAGTCCGCCACAGAAGCTTCTCCACGGACGAATTCGACGCCACCGGAGGTTCCTAGCCACTCCCTTATCCTATGTGCTCTTCTCCAAGGTGACCTCTACCTCCCTCATCTTCTAACTCTCGCAGGGACGCAATAGAACAACCCCGGGGCCCTGCAGAGAGTTCGCCGTTGCTGCCTGAGTCACAGCCGTCCCTCACGTCGTCGCCGCCGGCAACGGAGGCAGCCCTCTTCGCCGTTTTCGCCACCATCATCATCTCCGTCACACGCTGCACCCTATCGTCACCTCTCCTTCGCCGGAGGACCACTGCAGACGTCACCGTCGACGAGTCCCGAGCCGCGCGTCTTCTTCCCCAAGTCCATCGCCGCCCAGCCCACCCTGTCTCTCCCGTGAGTCGCTTTGCACCGTCCGATCTCCCTCCGACGGTCCAGATTAAATCATGTTCTGTTTTTTTTTCTCGAATAGGTATGCACTATTTAGAGGCCGTTTGCCGTTTAGTCCATGCAGCGGACACTACCCAGCCGCTAGTAATGCGCCACGTGGCAACGCCACAGCAGCCGCAACAGTTCTTCCAGGAACACTTTTTGGCACAATTCTTTTGGGCAGATTTCATATAATATTTTCATTTAGGTTTATCTTGCGATCCGTAACTCCAAATTCATCGATTCTTTTTCCTGTGTACTCGTAGTGACCAGAAGAATATCGTAGAACCAAAATTTCACATTTTTGAACTCTTTAAATTTGAATTTGTTTAAATTTGAATTCAAACTTCCGGAGGCCATATCTTTTAAACCGTAGATCCAAATGAGTTGATTCTTTTTGCATTGTGATCCTACTAGCATGTAGATAATATATAACTACTGATATATTCTGTTATTTAAGTTTTTATTTGAATTCTTTGCTGTTGACTTTATTGTGGTGTTATGTGAGTACGATTTATTTATCGGTGCCTTCGTTATCGTATAGATTGTCCGGAGTGTGAAGCGGATCGGAATTAAGCGTTAGAGTACTTCAACACCGTTCAAGGCAAGTTTGCACTTTTGATTTTGCTCATCCTATATTCTGCTATGCATGTGTGATTTCATTGCTATGATAAATGTTTGGCTTGATATGTGTATCTCGTGTTGCCATGTTTTGTTATCGATTGTGTTATGTGATGGTGTGATCAACTTGATATAGTAGACGCGGGCATGTGTCGAGTGATCCATGAAAGTGGTGAGTGTTTATAGCCGTAGGCTCGGGATTATTAACCAGGTGAGTGCGTCACTGGCAGAGCGCTCTATTGTCCCTAGAGAATGCGCCATTGATAGAGCGCACTTGAGGCGAGGTTTAGTTTTCGGAACTTAAATCAGGTGAATGTGTCCTTGGCAGAGCGCTCTATTGTTCCTAGAGAATGCGCCACTGACAGAGCGCACTTGAGACATACTTCTGAAGTTCTTGTCATGTTTATTTAGAATCTTTGGGTTATCTTGGGCGAGTAAATTAGAGACGGTTGTGAGTTCAGGTAGTGGAGGTAGGTGAAGACATTCTTCTCCAAACTAGTGTGTTTTGTTTGTCATACATTGCTTTGTGGATGTAGGTTTGTTATATCATATTGTGTGATTTGCCAATACATTCAATGTATTGACCCATGTGGCTGCAACTTATCATGTTGCAGGATTTTGAGATGATCGGAGATATCTGAGGGTTTGCAGTCTTCACTCGACATGTTCTCCAGTGGGCATTGATGGACTCGTCGTTGATTATGCTACCTTTCTGCTGTTATTATTGAATAAGTTAGCCATGTGCTATTTGGTTTGTAATACTTTATAAATTCTGGATCATACGTTGTAGTAAATGATGCACTTGTTATTTGATATTCATATGTACTGTGTGTGCTAGCGAGTCGATCCAGGGACTAGCACAGTGAGCATAGAGACATCGAATCTTATCAGATTCGGGTCGTTACATGTTCATAGGTAAGGTGGGTGCCCGTATAGGTAAAATGTTGCCCATTGGGTACCATATTTGCCTCATATTTGACACAGTAATTTCCTTCTTCATAGGGATGTAGGGCTGCGTCCCGCATACGATTGTAAGAGTAGGGACTAGTTTAAACTCAAACCAAGTCACTAAAAAACATACAACTAAGGTGATTTGATTTAACTACGAAGCGGGGTGGGTCGGGCGCCGCCTTGCGTCTCTATCGTCTGGATTAAAATGGCTTCATCCTTGCTCCATAACACAACAATTACCTCTAGTGAAGGGGTAAAGGGCACCATTTGCATCTGGTGATGGATTCTCTTTGAGAAATGTCGCCATAGTCTAGATAGATCAAAGTTTAGGGGAAAATCAATTAGAAAACTAGGGCAAAGACGTTGAAGTATTAGGCTACTAGGTTAAATAGGAGATGCACAAGAGGGAAGAGTCGTGGATGTGATTTGATTACCTTCAAATATATACTGCAATTGCCGCTGCTGACCTTTTCTTTGTCGGCGATGCTGGCGGCCGGATGATGAGCGAACATCACAGGAGAGATCTCGATTTTTTTTGAGGGGGGCACAGGAGAAATCTCGTGATGTGGATGCAAACAGGGGGTAGGGGAGATGAGAGGCTCGCTTTTGTAGCCTGCGGAGTACACATTATCGCATTTAGTTGTGGGCTTTTTTGTTTGTTTTTTACAACTATTTTGTGGGCTTTTGGCTGGGCATTCATCTGATAAATTTTTAAGGGGCCGAGAAGCAGGCTGGTGCGTTCCAAGTTCGATGGGTTCAGGCGTGAGTTTCTATTGGGTTCATAACAAGCTCGTAACCATATACACGTACGTGCAGCAAAAAGATCGTTGGGTTCAACTGAACCCAACGGCTGTACGCTAGCTCCGCCACTGAGGACCCCTGTGTCTTCCTCTCCATCGCCATGGTCCTGTTGTTGTTTCTGTTCTTCAGAAACAAGAGCAGCAGCCTCCAAGCCCAGTAACTGGCCTCCTCCAGCCTTTGCACCGAACTGGGCCTTGGCCCATGGTGAGAAGCCTAGTCCGCCCAGCAGTTTTGGCCCGTACAATGTTTTTTTTCTTGTGTGCGGTTTTAACATTATCCGGAGAGTTACAGTTTTACAGAAAAACCCTCCATCTCCATGCATTAATAAATCACAAACCGTGCATCAGATAAAATGACTCATATATGTTAAATGCCTAGAATTTCATCTAGTTTCATAATTTGTTGCTTTCATCCATGTTTAAAATGTTTAAAATGTTGCTTGCATTTAATTTGCTAAATGACGGGTTAAAATGATTTATTTCATCACTAATTCACCGTAGCTCCGAATTAAACAAACTTTATATGAAAACAAGGTAGAAAAATGCATAGATTAACATGGTGCACTTTGTTTTACTGCTTAACAACATTAAAGATATGTTTTAGTGCAGAACAATATCGAATTCGAAATATGGACATGAGGATTTTCCGGAATTGTTGTTTGTTGTTTCCGTCCTCATTTAAACTTGCCTAAATAGTTAGTTTACTTATGTTTCACCTCTTGCCATGGTTAACAACATTTAATATTGTTGTGTACTTAAACGAGAGCGAACTAAATAGCTCGAATGTGGTGTTTCGTCAATACACAATTCGTTGCATATTGAGCTCCACTTAACTTGTAGTATTGTTTGTTGCACTTTGCCATGCCATGCCTCATTAAATCGGACATGCATCATACTTGCTTCTGCATCGTGCCATGTTTATGTGATGGTTGTTTACCATGTTGTTTGCTTCTTTCCGGTTTGCTTCTCTCGTCAGCTTTGGTTTCGTTCCGGAATTGTGAGGATTCGTTCGACTACGTCTGTTTGTCTTCTTCTTGGACACGTTCTTCTTCCTTGCGGGATCTCAGGCAAGATGACCATTACCCTCAATATCACTTCTATCTTTGCTTGCTAGTTGTTCGTTCTATTGCTATGTCGCGCTACCTACCACTTGTTTATCATGCCTCTCATATTGCCATGTCAAGCCTCTAACCCACCTTCCTAGCAAACCGTTGTTTGGCTATGTTACTGCTTTGCTCAGCCCCTCTTATAGCATTGTTAGTTGCAGGTGAAGTTGAAGATTGCTCCATGTTGGAATATGACACTACTGGAAACTGGGAATTTGCCATCAGCCAGCTCTTTGCCATCTGCCAGCTGATGGCAAAGAACGTCTTTGCCATCTGCTTATAAAAAACAGATGGCAAAGAACTGACAGATGGCAAAGAACATGGTTGCCATCAGCCAATTCTTTGCTATCTGCTAGTGGATGGCAAATAATCTTTGCCAACTGCCCGTGAATGGCAAAGAGGTGGGTAGGGTCGATCTTGCAACGTCTGTCAACCCACCTCTTTGCCATCGCCAACAGATGGCAAGAATCTTTCCATCTGTTGGCGGATGGCAAAGAAGTGGGTGGAGCCCAATGGATAACGGCGCTATAACGGCCAAGATAGCCCACCTCTTTGCCATCTCGCCAATGGATGGCAAAGGCCCATATCTTGCCATCGGCCATGGGCGGTGGCGGATGGCAAAGAGGTCGACCCTCTCTCCCATCCCGCCCCTCCTCTCTCTCTCTTCCAGCCCGGCCCCACCCCTCTCTCTCTCCCCACCTCACCCACCCACCATTGTCTAAAAAGTCTGCACCCAAAACCGCACCCAGCACACCGGACGACCCAGTGGCCGCGCCGGCTTGCCACCGCCCAAGACCGCTGCCTGCCCGCCCCTCCCGCCACTGCAGCCCTCCCCGCCCTCCCCGCCTCCCGCCACTGCAGCTCGCCCTGCGCCGTCCCTCCACTGTCGCCCGCCCCAAGCACCGCCTTGTCCCTACACCGAGCCGGCCTCCCCGCCTCCCGGCCCCGCTGCCCTCCCCGCCCCCCCGCCACCAAGCAGCTCGCCTGCGCCCGTCCCTCCACCGCAGCCCGTCCCAGCACCATCGCCTGGTCCCTCCACCGAGTCGGCCTCCCGCCTCCCCGCCACCACGGCCCTCCGGCCACCATGGCGTGCCCAGCCCGCCCCCTCCATCGAGCCAGGCCACGGCGCCGCCCCCTTCCCGCGGCCCTCCCCGCCACGGCGCCATCGAGATTCAGGTATTAAGTTGAATTCATGTAGAGCTTATTTGAGGAAGCTTTTATGTAGAGCTTAGAGTTAAGTATCTGACTAAAAATGGGCTCGACTAAACACGGTAGAGATAGAGTTGTATTATTCATCAAGAAGATGCAACGGTGGGTGCCAAAAAAGGCAAAAATGGTGTGAAAAAAATTGTTCACATCAATTTTTTTGATTGGATAATGGTGGACTGCTGCTTTTTCAACTCTTGAACATCAAGGAAAAAGGGTTTAACTCAGAGTCGCCTTGGTCTTTTGGTCCGCCTAGAAAGAGCGAACAATATAGTCTTTCACAATGCCCATCTTCCACTTCTAAAGCTTGTTGATTTAATAAATCTGAATGTCATTTATGGGTTCAGGCTGGAGCAAAGCAATTAGGCTCCCTACTCCCTGTTTTGTCTCTTGGGCAAAGCACATAGGCTCCCTGCTCCCTGTTGTGCCTCTTGACCGGTCATCACCATTTGTACTACCCTTGTACTTGGTTTCTGTCTTAATATATGACATGCAGTTCTCCTGCATGGTTCGAAAAAAAATGCAAACAATGGACCAAATTGATGCTACATGAAGTCTATAAGCTTATGTGTTTTCTTTCTCACCAAAGGTAAATAATTAAACCACAACTTAAAAATATTTGTATGGCTGTAGCAAGATTATCCGATAGGCTATGTAAGACATGTAAAAAATCAAATGATTTTACCATCTAAGATATGCATAATTAAATGCAAGTAAAATCAAAACTTTGGCAAGGGATGGGGCTCGTACATCCCAAACCTGCCAGATGGTTATATATGAATTTGGGAAATAGGTTAGGTTGCACATCAAGAAGAACTAATTCATTGTTAGACCCTTCCATATTTGAAGAACGGTATCCTCTCAAAGAAACAACACACGGAAACATGAGCATGGGGACTGGGCAATGACCTGTCGAACAAAATTTAGTTTGGATATTAATCAAGCACACAAATATGCAAAACTAGCAAATGTATAGGAATAGTGTGTGCCTTAGCATGTACGAGTTGCACAGGGAAAAAACTACCAAAACTATGGTTTTTCTCAGTTTTACCAAAACTACCTAGGTGTTTGGTGGTGTTTCACGGGTGGTTTTTTTGGACATACAAGTGTCCTCTATTTATTTGTCGTGAAATGTGAATGATACCGAATTGGAAAACAATCAAGTACTAAATAGACACTCCCTATTTATTTGTGAATTATGAGTTAGGTCATATATTTTCCAATTTTGTTATGAAAACATCATATATATTTGCGTTGATCGGTGGATTTAAATGTGCAGTTGTTTCATCGCTGTGAGGGTCAGTGTTCAACGACCTCCCGTGCGTTCGACGAGCTCCGCCCTGCGTTCGTGGGTGAGCACAAATGACATCTCCTCCTCTCCCCTTCATTTGTTCTATTCGGTCTTCGTGCCGATGAAACTTGCTAGCTATAGGTGTATTCAATCATCAGTATGCGTGACCACTATGCGTCTCCCATTCGAAATGGTTACATCTATAAATATGCATTCATTTGCATATTTATAACCGTAATTCTTTCCAATTGTCCAACGTTATCCATGGACAGCCCGAGTATGTGTAGATTGGGTTCGTTTTCCCATATGCTCTACTCCGGATCTGATGCAGAATTTCGTCAGTGCCTCTCTGTTGTTCTCCGGGTACACATCCTCTCTGCTTATTGCCAAGACGTGTATCAGGAGAACAGCGGGGAGGTGCTGCCGAAATTTTGTGTCGGATCCGGAGTAGAGCATGGGAAAATGAACCCAATCTACACATACTCGGGTGGGATTAGGACCTATCTTTACCTATTAGCGTCTAGGTTGCATGGGCGTAATAAAACTGAGAAACTCTATTGGTGATGAATATGGTTTGCTGAGTTATGTATGTATTTCTTGTGTGTCCGATAGCTAGGCAAGATGAGTGATCGTGCGTGGATGTACACGGTCACCCTAGTCGAAAGACATGACCCTGAATGGATGACAAAACCAAGGGGTTTATCGAGCCGCATTTGCAAATGGATGTAAAACAACCTGGTGCCCCTGTTTCGAGTGCGACAACTATCATAAGATGTCAGAGTTTGAAATGATCAAACACCTGCAGAAGTGAGGTTTTACGCCCGGTTATACGATGTGGACATTTCATGGTGAGTCTGCCCAATGTTCCAGAGCTGAGGAGGGTCGTTGTCGCACCGACGAGCATGGTACCGGGATGGAAGACATGGTGCAAGACTTTGATGATGCTCGGGATTCAGACAATGAGATGGAGGAATCTGCAAAGGCCTTCAATGATATGTTGGAGTCTTCGAAGCGTCCTCTCCATGAGCACACCGAGCATTGTCAGCTGGATGCCATCGCACAAGTAATGGCTCTGAAGGCTCAATTCAACTTGGGCAGAGAATGCTATGACGCGATAGTGACATAATTTGGACACTTTCTACCCAAAGGCCACATAATGCCTACAAACCTGTACCAGTCGGACAAAATCCTCCGTGTACTTAAGATGCCCTATGAGAAGATAGATGCCTATGAGAATGGATGTGCCTTATTTAGGCTCCAGTATGCGGACTTGAACTATTGTCCCATTTGCAAGTCTTCCAGGTATGTTGAGGTAGACAACGGTATGGGTGAGAAGAGTCAGACCAAAATCCCCATTAACGTTCTTTGGTATATGCCAATCATACCAAGACTTCAACGTCTATTCGTGGTCGAAGAGACGGCCAGACAGATGACATGGCACAAATTGGGCAAAAGAACCGAACGGGATGCGATGGGAATCGATGATGGTACACACATCGGATGGTGCTGCATGGAAACACTTCGATGCATTGCATGATGAAAAAGCGGCAGATCCAAGGAATCCTCGAGTAGCCGTCAGCACGGATGGGTTCAATGTGTTTGGTATGATGGCAGCCCAATACAGTTGTTGGCCTGTATTTTTCATTCCACTCAATCTCCCCGGACAGATTATGCAAAGAAAGAACATTTTCCTGACGTTGATAATTCCGGGGCCCAACTATCCGGGGAAGAATATGAATGTGTACATGCAGCCGCTTAAGGATGAACTGCAAGAAGCTTGGGATAATGGGATCAAGACATACGACGCCGCTACAAAAAAACTTCCTAATGCGTGTGTGGTACATGTACTCGATGCATGACTTGCCGGCGTATGCGCTATTCGTTGGCTGGTGTGTGCATGGAAGGTTCCCGTGCCCCACATGCAAGGCAGCTCTTGAGTTTCGTCGGCTGCAGGCGGGTGGCAAGTTTTCTTGCTTCGACATGCATAGACAGTTCTGGATCCTCACCATAAGTTCGAAAAGACAAGAAGAACTTCATCAAAGGTAGAGATGTCAAAACTCGCACCACCTGCATTGACAGCCAACAGACCTGGATCGCTTAAACGCTCTCGAGCCGGATCCAGAGGCGTCGAGGTATTTCAAGGGGTATAATCGGAACACGCTGGACCCACAAGATATGCTTGTGGGATCTGCCAGATTAAAGACCTCCTTTGCCCACACAACATCGACGTGATGCACACTGAAAAGAATGTCGTGAGGCCCTCTTTGGTACATTGTTCGGCATAGAGGGGAAAACGAAGGATAATCCTAGGGCCAGAGTCGATCAGGAGGCTCTATGTGATAGACCCCTACAAAACATGAAACAACCCAAAGGAAAGAAGAATTGGGCGAAGCCAAAGGCATGGTTCAATCTTGGAAGGCCGGTTATGAGGGAAATACTCCTGTGGGTGAAAAAGGAGTTGATGTTCCCCAATGGGTATGCATCGAATCTAAAGAGGGGAGCGAGCCTTGAAAAATTGAAAATATTTGGTCTCAAGAGTTATGATTGGCACATATGGCTTGAGCGGTAATGCGGTGATGTTGTGTGGCTTTATCCACGAGGATGAATGGCTAGTCTTGGCAGAGCTGAGCTATTTCTTCCGTGTTCTATGTGCGAAAGAATTATCGCTGGCTTGCTAGAAGAAATGGAAGAGTTGGCGCGGAGTTGATCTGCAAGTTGGAGAAGATCTTTCCACCGCTTCTTTAATCCAATGCAGCATTTGATTTTGCATCTCCGACCGAGGCACGATTGGTGCAGGGGCGGCAGAATCGTTGGTGCTATAATCGAGAGGATGCGTAAGACGCGCTTGAGCAAAATGTAAAAATAAACGTCGAATTGAAGCATCGATGGCGAGGCATTCATTATCGAGGAGGCGGCAAACTTCGTGACAGCACACTACAAAGCCAAAATTGTCATTTGCATAATCCAAGCCTCGGTACAATGTTGGCGACCCTAAAAAGGGTGGATCCAACCTCAACCTATTCAAAGGGAAGCTCGCACCAGCCGGTGCTTATACTCCCTTATTGTTGGATAACGACGAATGGCGGACCATTACGTTGTATATCTTGAACAATCTGACAGAAGTGCGGCCGTTCATCGAGTAAGTTCTCGGTACATTGTTTCGCAACCTCTACTTCATTTGAACTGCTCTTATTCCTGGATATTTGATACAGTCGATACGTCGCCAAATTCTCGTATGGAGCGGTTATCCAAAAGGATTCCGTCGAAGAGTATGAGCTTCTGGCAATGCATGGAGGCGGCTATCCTGGTTTCATCTCTTGGTTCAAACAAACGGTAATTTCCATTAGACCATTTCATTTCTTCTTCTAATTTCTGGCTAATTTAACAATCCTTTCGTATTAAACTTGTAGGCTAGTTCAGAGTCTATGGACGCCGAATTGAGACAAGTCGCTAATGGTTTTGACTATAAGGTCCATTCATTTGACAAATACGACATCAACGGGTATCGCTTTCGTACCTATGGCAAAGAGCTATCTATGGCCAATCGAAAGTCTACAAATTGTTGTGTCTACGCTATCGCGAAGGAGATACCGAGTATTATGGAAGAGTTGAAGCAATTTATGGACTTCTATTCTATGGTGCAAACCCACCGAACGTCGTAGTCTTCAAATGTCATTGGTTCCAGCCGAAAGAGACTAGAAGGACTCATGAACATCTAGGGCTAGTCGAAATCAAACAAAGCAACCATTTGGATGTTCCCGATGTCTATATTACGGCTCAACAGGCAACCCAAGTTTTCTATCTACCGTGGGCCTGCCAAAGTGATCCAAATCTCGAAGGTTGGGATGTCGTTTATGAAATGCCGCCACGTGTTAGACCACCTCCCCCCAATGAAGAGGATTATGAACCTCACGTTAATCCAGACACATATGAAGGAGAATTGTTCCAAGAAACACGTCTTTCCAAAAAGCGTTTCAAGAACCGCTCACCTCATAACATTCAAGTAGACAATGGCGGTGAATCCGAGCCCGAGCAGGAACAAGAAGAGCCGGAACAAGAAGAGGTTATTGCTGCGGATGACTGTCAATGCTTGACCGATTACATGCAGGAGGCCTTCCGGATGTTGATGAATTTATTGATGATGATGATGATGAGCACGTCATTCTTGATAGTGATGAGGATGATGCATTTATTGACCCCGAAGCATATCTGAGCGATGATGATGCATTTATTAATGATGACGATGAAGATTAATATTATAGTTCATGTCGTATTCCATTACTATTATATACATATATATTATTAATTAGTTCAAGTTTTAACCTAGCTAGCTCTAAAATGAGCTATACTTAGCATTTATTCCTCCAAAATGAATTTGTATGCTTAGCTAGCTCAAAATGACATAACAACCTTAATTAGCTCAAAATGACTTTAACCTAGGATAGCTCTAAAATGAGCTATACTTAGCATTTATTCCTCTAAAATGAATTTATATACATATTATTATTCATGTCGGTATTCATTTTTTATGTTGTACTAATTTCGTTTACTCTTTGTCATTCCAGGTGTTGACAGATGGTGGGCGCGGGTCGAGAGCGCTCCGGGGCTCCTACCTCGGCGCGTGGTGGGAGGGGTAGTTCCATTCCCCCCCATAGCCTCCGGAGAGCGCTAGATCTCAGTTTGCAGAGTCCAGCGATGGTCGCTTCTTCTTGCCGGGAGAGGTCGAGGGGGTAAGAAGGAGAAGGCTGCTAGAGGTGGACGTGGCGTCGGGAGAGGTAGGAAGGCTGCTACGCCTTCCTCGCCGCCACCCCCAGCTGAGTCACCCGACCACAGGGCTGCTCTGTCTGAGATCGAGCCATCTGAGGTGGACCCGTCTATGGCAGACGCGCCTACGGCCGACGAGCCTCGGGCCGCCGAGCCTCGGGCTGCCGAGTCTTCGCCCCACGAGACTCCGGAGCTCAAACGGGGTCACGCTGAGTCGGAGCCGAGCCCATGGGAGGACTGGACGGAGTCGAGTGCACATGGTTGTGTTCAGGGTGGAGACTATTGTCCTGATAGCTATAGCGAGGGTGAGTGGGTTGAGGGGCGCAAAGTCTACCAGCGTGGTCGTACAAAGCTCCCGCCCACCCCGGCGACCCCTGACCAGAGGTGGTTGATTGCGCCTAACGGGGAGAAGTAAGTGCATTTACTCTTTTTTAACCTTTTGCCTTGACGCGTTTCTTGAATATCTAATGCGTTGGCCTTGTCATCTGCAGTTCTTGGACACACGAAGATGGTGTCCGCAGGCCCACTCTTGTCCTTGGTGTGATTTGTCGCCGATGCTTCCGGGGTGGGTCACGTTGTTCGGTGAGGGCCGGGTTCGAGCTAGGAATGACCAGGAGCACTACTTGGCTGCCCTGCCCCGCCGGAGCATAGGGTCGGCGATGTCGAGTGCGACACGGTGGCCGACATTGTGATCGCCACGCTTTGGGTAATTTCTCCTTTGCCATTTACGTTGTGTTTTCTTCTTTGATTGCATACCTTCTACATGTGTTTTCTTGTTTGATTGCAGACCTTATAATCCGTGTTTTCTTGTTTGATTGCAGACCTTCTCTGGTGTCTTTGAGGGACAGGAGGAGGCCGTGGCTCGGGTTATCGACGCCGAGTGCAAAGCGCCTACTTGGAAACTTTCTAAGACGAGGCTCGACGCAGGCTGTTCGAGACTACTTAGCATAGACTGGTATTAGGAGGAGAAAAGAGAAGCGCCGGGACAAGTATCTGAGTAAGGAGAAGTACATGAAGGTAATTACCTATTCTTAAGGCCTTGTACTTAGTTTCCTTTATTTGATTCGTAGGCGCAGCGCTCAAATTTCTCTTGCTTAACTTAGGTGCCTCCGAGATGGTGTGCGGACAAGATGGACTGCTGGGAGGTGTTGGTGGATGAGTGGTGCTCTCCCCAATGGCGCGTCGCCCACAACATAGCAAAGGAGAAGCGTTTCAAAATGAAAGGTGTGCCACACCATCTAGGCAGCGTCGACCTACATGGGTACGGAAAAACTGGGTATGTGTGGTTTGCTTCATGATTCATGCAAATTCATTCTTTATGCTAGCTTGAGTCCTTAACTAATACTGTTCCTCTCTTTTAGTCAAAACACAACAAGGCTCCGAGTGCGAGCTGTTCGACCTCTATGGCATGTCCAATATTGCACCGCATAAGAAGGCCAAGGCATTCTCTGAGTCGACCTCGAAAATGCAAAGAACTTCAGAATGAGGCCTCCCACCACAAGATGGTGCGAGACGTTAAGCGGGGAAGGCGAGGAAAGGGCGGACTTTAACCCGAGCCGCCTCTTGATCCAGAGCTGGTGATGATATCTGGTGGCGGGAGGTCTCATGGCTCGTTAGCCATTGGTAATGGACTGACACGTTGTAGTAGCACTCTCCCGCAGATCAAGAAGCGCCTGCACCAGCCTCGATCCCGAGATACCGCCTCTTATTTACGACCGGTGGAAATCGAATTCCAGGTTTGTTAATTATACGGACTCAAGAGCCTTTCCTCCATTACATTGTGTTTGCGGTCGTCGATGATTACAATGCTAACGAGTGGTGTTGCAGATCTGCTATTGAGGCAGAGAGAGTGAAGACCAGTGCTGCTTTTGAGGAGAGGGACCGGCGGTTGGCGGAGAGGGACCGGCAAAGCGGCGGAGAGGGACAGGAGAATGAGGAGAGGACGGCTAGGCTGTTGGAGGAGGAGAGGGACCGAACGACTTGGCTAACGGGCCATGTACGAGCTCTTCGTGGTAAGTTTCTTCAGATATTAGCTAAATCATGCACGCAATGTTCCTTTCATTAGTGACTAATATGGTGACTCGTCAATACCAAATGTGCAGTCCATGTGCGAGAAGAACGGCTGACCCTCCGCCGATGCCAGTCATTGCTCCGGCGGGCACGGTGAGTTTCATTTGAACGGTCATTAGTTACTAGTCTTCACATTTGAGTTGCATCATGCTAACGATACATTGGAAATAATCTTTGGTGCAGCGTAACTCCCGACAAGCATCGACCGATCCTTCTCCGTCTGCCACTGGCGCGATCGGTCCTACACCTACACCTCCGTGATGACGGTAAGTGTCCCAAGTGTTTTGCTTAATAGAGTTTTGTTGTGATGCCATGTTGTATATATCTAGACATATCGTGCATAATGTGTGTATGTTTGAAATGCATTGTATGTGTGGGATTCACACCTAGTCGTGTGCCTTTGGTAGCCTTCCATACAGGAAATGCCTCCTAGTGCTTCCATCGAGCCATGGTAGTTCGCATCGCTCCGGAACACATGGATTGACCGGCATGTGTCCTTCTTTGCTCTCGTGTGTCGTCCCTACGGGGGAATGTCACGCGGTGTATCACCGAAGTCCGTGTAGCTTGCTACGACATGGTTGCACTCGCTCATGACCGACACGTGCATTGCTGGGTCATGTATGCCCGTCCCTGTACGTTTGTGCCACCTTGGTTCTATGACTAGTCATGTCGGCCCGGGTTCTCTGCCATATGGATACTAGCGACATAATCATATACTTAGCATTTTTTTCCTCCAAAATGACTCAATATGCTTACCTAGCTCAAAAATGACATAATAAGCTTAATTAGCTCCAAAATGACATATTTAACCTAGGATAGCTCTAAAATGATATAATATGCTTAAGAAATGACATATTTTAGGTCCTAAATGACTTCATATGCTTAGCTAGCTCTAAAATGACATAATAACCTTACTTAGCTTCAAAATGACCTATTCACCCTAGGCTAGCTCTAAAATGACCTATACTTAGCATTTTTTCCTCCAAAATGACTTAATATGCTTAGCTAGCTCAAAAATTACATAATAAGCTTAATTAGCTCCAAAATGACCTATCTAACCTAGGATCGCTCTAAAATGACCTATACTTAGCATTTTTTTTCTCCAAAATGACTTAATATGCTTAGCTAGCTTCAAAATGACCTATACTTAGAATCTTTTCCTCCAAAATTAGTTAATATGCTTAACTTGCTCTAAAATGACATAATATGCTTAAGAAATGACATAGTTTAGCTCCTAAATGACTTCACATGCTTAGCTAGCTCCAAAATGACATAATAAGCTTAATTAGCTCCAAAATGACATATTTAACCTAGGATAGCTCTAAAATGACCTATACTTAGCATTTTTCCTCCAAAATGACTTAATATGCTTTGCTAGCATAAAAATGACCTATTTAACCTAGGATAGCTCTAAAATGACCTATACTTAGCATCTTTCCTCAAAAAAGACTTAATATGCTTAGCTAGCTCTAAATGATATAGTATGCTTAAGAAATGACATATTTTAGGTCCTAAATGACTTCATATGCTAAGCTAGCTCCAAAATGACATAATAACCTTACTTAGCTTCAAAATGACCTATTCAACCAAGGCTAGCTCTAAAATGACCTATACTTAGCATTTTTTCCTCCAAAATGACTCAATATGCTTAGCTAGCTCAAAAATGACATAATAAGCTTAATTAGCTCCAAAATGACATATTTAACCTAGGATAGCTCTAAAATGATATAATATGCTTAAGAAATGACATATTTTAGGTCCTAAATGACTTCATATGCTTAGCTAGCTCCAAAATGACATAATAACCTTACTTAGCTTCAAAATGACCTATTCAACCTAGGCTAGCTCTAAAATGACCTATACTAAGCATTTTTTTCCTCCAAAATGACTTAATATGCTTAGCTAGCTCAAAAATTACATAATAAGCTTAATTAGCTCCAAAATGACCTATTTAACCTAGGATCGCTCTAAAATGACCTATACTTAGCATTTTTTCCTCCAAAATGACTTAATATGCTTAGCTAGCTTCAAAATGACCTATACTTAGAATCTTTTCCTCCAAAATTAGTTAATATGCTTAACTAGCTCTAAAATGACATAATATGCTTAAGAAATGACATAGTTTAGCTCCTAAATGACTTCACATGCTTAGCTAGCTCCAAAATGACATAATAAGCTTAATTAGCTCCAAAATGACATATTTAACCTAGGATAGCTCTAAAATGACCTATACTTAGCATTTTTCCTCCAAAATGACTTAATATGCTTTGCTAGCATAAAAATGACCTATTTAACCTAGGATAGCTCTAAAATGACCTATACTTAGCATCTTTTCCTCAAAAAAGACTTAATATGCTTAGCTAGCTCTAAAATGATATAGTATGCTTAAGAAATGACATATTTTAGGTCCTAAATGACTTCATATGCTTAGCCAGCTCCAAAATGACATAATAACCTTACTTAGCTTCAAAATGACCTATTCAACCTAGGCTAGCTCTAAAATGACCTATACTTAGCATTTTTTCCTCCAAAATGACTTAATATGCTTAGCTAGCTCAAAAATTACATAATAAGCTTAATTAGCTCCAAAATGACATATTTAACCAAGGATAGCTCCAAAATGATATAATATGCTTAAGAAATGACATATTTTAGGTCCTAAATGACTTCATATGCTTAGCTAGCTCCAAAATGACATAATAACCTTACTTAGCTGCAAAATGACCTATTCAACCTAGGCTAGCTCTAAAATGACCTATACTTAGCATTTTTTCCTCCAAAATGACTTAATATGATTAGCTAGCTCAAAAATTACATAATAAGCTTAATTAGCTCCAAAATGGCCTATTTAACCTAGGATCGCTCTAAAATGACCTATACTTAGCATTTTTTCCTCCAAAATGACTTAATATGCTTAGCTAGCTTCAAAATGACCTATACTTAGAATCTTTTCCTCCAAAATTAGTTAATATGCTTAACTAGCTCTAAAATGACATAATATGCTTAAGAAATGACATAGTTTAGCTCCTAAATGACTTCACATGCTTAGCTAGCTCCGAAATGACATAATAAGCTTAATTAGCTCCAAAATGACATATTTAACCTAGGATAGCTCTAAAATGACCTATATTTAGCATTTTTCCTCCAAAATGACTTAATATGCTTAGCTAGCATAAAAATGACCTATTTAACCTAGGATAGCTCTAAAATGACCTATACTTAGCATCTTTTCCTCAAAAAAGACTTAATATGCTTAGCTAGCTCTAAAATGATATAGTATGCTTAAGAAATGACATATTTTAGGTCCTAAATGACTTCATATGCTTAGCTAGCTCCAAAATGACATAATAACCTTACTTAGCTTCAAAATGACCTATTCAACCTAGGCTAGCTCTAAAATGACCTATACTTAGCATTTTTCCTCCAAAATGACTTAATATGCTTAGCTAGCTCAAAATTACATAATAAGCTTAATTAGCTCCAAAATGACATATTTAACCTAGGATAGCTCTAAAATGATATAATATGCTTAAGAAATGACATATTTTAGGTCCTAAATGACTTCACATGCTTAGCTAGCTCCAAAATGACATAATAACCTTACTTAGCTGCAAAATGACCTATTCAACCTAGGCTAGCTCTAAAATGACCTATACTTAGCATTTTTTTCCTCCAAAATGACTTAATATGATTAGCTAGCTCAAAAATTACATAATAAGCTTAATTAGCTCGAAAATGGCCTATTTAACCTAGGATCGCTCTAAAATGACCTATACTTAGCATTTTTTCCTCCAAAATGACTTAATATGCTTAGCTAGCTTCAAAATGACCTATACTTAGAATCTTTTCCTCCAAAATTAGTTAATATGCTTAACTAGCTCTAAAATGACATAATATGCTTAAGGAATGACATAGTTTAGCTCCTAAATGACTTCACATGCTTAGCTAGCTCCAAAATGACATAATAAGCTTAATTAGCTCCAAAGTGACATATTTAACCTAGGATAACTCTAAAATGACCTATACTTAGCATTTTTCCTCCAAAATGACTTAATATGCTTAGCTAGCATAAAAATGACCTATTTAACCTAGGATAGCTCTAAAATGACCTATACTTAGCATCTTTTCCTCAAAAAAGACTTAATATGCTTAGCTAGCTCTAAAATGATATAGTATGCTTAAGAAATGGCATATTTTAGGTCCTAAATGACTTCATATGCTTAGCTAGCTCCAAAATGACATAATAACCTTACTTAGCTTCAAAATGACCTATTCAACCTAGGCTAGCTCTAAAATGACCTATACTTAGCATTTTTTCCTCCAAAATGACTTAATATGCTTAGCTAGCTCAAAAATTACATAATAAGCTTAATTAGCTCCAAAATGACCTATTTAACCTAGGATAGCTCTAAAATGACGTATACTTAGCATTGTTTCCTTCAAAATGACTTAATATGCTTAGCTAGCTTAAAAATGACCTATTTAACCTAGGATAGCTCTAAAATGACCTATACTTAGCATCTTTTCCTCCAAAATGACTTAATATGCTTAGCTAACTCTAAAATGACATAATATGCTTAAGAAATGACATATTTTAGCTCCTAAATGACTTCACATGCTTAGCTAGCTCCAAAATGACATAATAAACTTACTTAATTAGCTCTAGAATGACCTTAGCATGTTTTACACCAAAATGACTTAGTATGCTTAGCTAGCTCAAAAATGACATAATAACCATACTTAGCTCCAAAATGACCTATTTTACAGATATAAGTTGCATCATAATAATCTTCACATTTTAGTTGCATCATAATAATCTTCTTCTTCTAACTTTCTTCTTTCCCATTTTACAGATTTGCTTAAGATCACGGAACCTTGGGTTGATGGAGTGCTTGTATTTAGTTTTTGTTTTGACCTTGTGAAACTTTCTACCTATGGATGAAACTGTAATATTGATGAAACTATGTATATGTACGGATGAAACTTGCTACTATTGGTAACATGTGTTGGATACATATGTGTTCATGACTATTGGTAATATGTGTTGAATATGCTATATTGGTCATATAAATATATTTGTGTTTGATTCTGTGAAAATGAATTGATATAAGAAAAACAAAATTAAATGGGGCAATATAGTCACTTTGCCATCTATTTGGCAGATGGCAAGAGCTTTGCCATCGGTGGCAGATGGCAAAGAGGCCACATGTCATCTACATGTAACATTTGGGCTGGCCTATTTGGGCTCTTTGCCATCTGACAGCAGATGGAAAATCTCTTTGCCATCTGCTGGCAGACGGCAAAGCATTCATCCTTTGCCATCTGCTGGCAGACGGCAAAGCATTCAGCCTTTGCCATCTGCTGGCAGATGGCAAAGAGCCTGCAGCCTTTGCCATCTGCTAGCAAATGGCAAAGTATGTCGTTAACCTCTAACGGAGCTAACCCCGTTAAAAGGCTTTGCCATCTTCCAGCAGATGGCAAAGCCACAGGCTCTTTGCCATCAGCCAGCAGATGGCAAAGAAGCCTTTACCGCGAGGTTTCGATTTAACTGTTTGCCATCTGCCGGCTGATGGAAAAGCCTTTGCCATCCGCCGAACATGCCTTTGCCATCTGCCATGGCAGATGGCAAAGTGCCAGATTCCAGTAGTGTGAACATGTTGGGATAACACATCTCTTATTTTTAATTGATGCATCTATATACTTGGTAAAGGGTGGAAGGCTCGGCCTTTTGCCTGGTTTTTTGTTCCACTCTTGCCGCCCTTGTTTTCGTCATACCGGTGTTATGTTCCTTGATTTTGCGTCCCTAACACGGTGAGGGGTATGGGACCCTCCTGATAGTTCGCTTTGAATAAAACTCTTCCAGCAAGGCCCAACATTGGTTTTCCATTTGCCTAATAACAACTAAAACTTAAATAGGGGATTTTCTCCGGACCCCTAGTATTTTTAATCAACCCCGGGCCAATGCTCCTCTGAGTGTTGGTCCAATCTGGGCGATGTCCGGCGCCACCTGTGCAACCAGGGTCACAACCAACCCGACGTCTAGCCCATTCGTTGTGCCCTAAGAACGAGATACGTGCGGATTCTATCGGGATTTGTCGGCACAGCAGGAGGTCTTGCTGGTTTTGTTTTACCATTGTCGAAATGTCTTGTGCACCGGGATCCCGAGTCTGATCGGATGTCCCGCGATGGAGGATTGTCTCCGTGGATCGTGAGCTTATAATGGGCTAAGTTGGGACACCCCTGCAGGGTATAAACTTTCGAGAGTTGTGCCCGCGATTATGTGGCAGATGGCAATTTGTTAATATCCGGTTGTAGAGAACTTGACACTTGACTTAATTAAAATGCATCAACCACGTGTGTAGCCGTGCTGGTGTCTTTTCGGCGGAGTCCGGGAAGTGAACACGATTTGGGTTATGTTTGAACGTAAGTAGTTTCAGGATCATTTCTTGATCACTTCTAGCTTCACGACCGTTGCGTAGGTTCTCATCTTCCTTTTTTTGCGTATGTTAGCCACCATATTTGCTTAGCGCTTGCTGCAACTCCACCTCATTACCACATCCTACCCATAAGCTTAAGTAGTCTTGATCTCACGGGTTTTGGGATTGTTGAGTCCTCGTGACTCACACATATTATCAAAACAGTTGTACGTGCCGATGATACCAGTGCAGGTGATGCTACCGAACTCAAGTGGGAGTTCGACGAGGACCTTGGCCGTTACTACGTGTCCTTTCCTGATGATCAGTAGTGGATCCCAGTTGGGACGATCGGGATCTAGTATTTGGGGTTATCTTCTTTTCTTTTGGATTTGTCCGTAGTCGGACTACGTGTGTACTCTGAATGATGTATGGATTATTTGTTCGGTGTGTGAAGTGGCGATTGTAAGCCAACTCTTTTTATCCCTTTCTTGTTCACTACATGGGATTGTGTGAAGATGACCTTTCTTGCGACAAAACCACAATGCGGTTATGCCTCTAAGTCGTGCCTCGACACGTGGGAGATATAGCCGCATCGTGGGTGTTAGATGCTACCAGGGGAACGGGTGGAAGGATACTGAGTCACCGGCATACACGACTCGTCAAAACGGTCACCCCCCGTTCTTGACGTGCCGTGAGTTGCCGCCATCATTGAGGGAGTCCTGGACTAAGGGGTCCTCGGGCGTCCGGGCTATGTGATATGGGCCGGACTAATGGGTCGTTAAGATAGGAGATTAAAGACCTTTCCCCGTGTTCGGATGGGGCTCTCCTTTGCATGGGTGGCAAGCTTGGCGTTTGAATCATGCACCTTCCTTTCTTTGTAAACCGACTCTGTACAACCCTAGATCCCTCCGGTGTCTATATAAACCGGAGGGTTTAGTCTGTAGGGCAATCACAATCATACAGGCTAGACATCTAGGGTTTAGCCATTACGATCTCGAGGTAGATCAACTCTTGTAACCCCTATACTCATCAAAGTCAATCAAGCAAGAAGTAGGGTATTACCTCCATTAAGAGGGCCCAAACCTGGGTAAACATCGTGTCCCCTGCCTCCTTGTTACCTTCGATCCTTAGACGAACAGTTCGGGACCCCCTACCCGAGATCTGCCGGTTTTGACACCGACGTTGGTGCTTTCATTGAGAGTTCCACTATGTTGTCACCAGAAGACTCGATGGCTCCATCAACCATCCATAACAATACCGCCCTGAGGGAGACTTTTCTCCCTGGCCAAATCTTCATATTCGGCGGCTTCGCACTACGTGCCAACTCGATTGGCCATCTGGAGCAGATCAATAGCTACGTACGCCGCTGGTCATCAGATCAGTTTTGGAAACCTAAACTACGTTGCTGATATCCGAGGAGACTTGATCTTTCAAGGGTTCGCGCCCTCAACCGCAGCTCCAGCCTTAGATCCAAAACACCTCGCCAATTCCGAAGAGGGGAGTTTAGAGCCCGCCGGACTCTCCGCAGCCATAGAGCTCAAGACCGGAGATACGGAGGGGATCGTCTCACCGGCAGACCCAGAGTCACACCATGCTCCCTTCGTCAACGTGAAGGCGGACTCTTCCCCGAACACCAGATCCAAACTCTTGAGGCCCGTGTTACGCGAGCTCGGCCTAGGAACTCCTGTCCTGCTCAGCTCCACGGACCCTCGCTTCCCTGTCCAAACCTCACTCTTAAATGATGCCTGGACTTAATGCGATCTCTCGCCATCACAGACGGATTGCTGCCAAAGTACACCCAACCCGCACTAGGGGCTGAGGGCGGGGAATTTTATGTCCCACCCACCAACCACTTTGTAGCCACTATCGATGACTTAACCGACATGCTGGATTACGCCTCCGAAGACATCGACGGTGTGGACGACGATGTCGAAGAGGAGCAAAGCCAGCACCCGCCGCTTACCGAACGCCGGACGGCCACTTCCTTGTATGACATATACATGGTGGACATACCTAAATAGAATGACGCTAACAATGGGAAGAATCTAGAGGACAAGCCCGCTGAAGCACCTCCGAAGCGTCGACGTCAGCGGCGTGGGTCAAAATCACGTCGCAAAAAGGACATCAACACCGGCATCAAAGACAATAACACCCCGGAGAACGCCGAATACCAAGACGCCCCGGTCGAGCCAACATCCGAACATGATGATTGGGAAGAGGGGCAAGTCAACCCCGATGACCCTATCGGGAACGAGGGCTCGGAGGATAGTAACTACCTACCGACCTCCGAAGAGGATGAGAGCCTGGGCGACGAAGACTTCATCATACCAGAGGACCCCCTCGAACAAGAGCGCTTTAAACGCCGACTAATAGCCACAACAAGAAGACTGGAAAAGAAGCGGCAGCAACTTCAAGCCGATCAGGATTTACTCAATGATAGATGGACTAATGTCCTGGCAGCCGAGCAATACGGCCTCGAGCGCCCAACTAAGAGTTATCCAAAGTGCAGGTTGCTCTCCCAATTCAACGATGAGGTCCCAGAGCTTGTACCAACAGCGTGTAACGCGGCTGACGGGCCTGACCGGCCACCTCGTGGCAGGGACAGAGCAGCAACCCAAGCCGAACACCAACCTGCGCCACCTCTCCCTAGAGGTAGAGAAACAGCGGCTGCAGGGTACACGCACGACCTACGACGGGACCTGCACAATAGAGCCAGCCATACCACATCAATTTATGGATCAAGGGGACGTGCACCAGCGCAAGAAGAAGGCCATCAGGCCTGGCGCGATAAACACAACCTCACCCGGGCCGAGAACCGCATACGGACTCCATCCGAACTGCGTCACGACGTCGCCCGATACAGAGGAGCCGCACAGCCCCTATGCTTCACCGATGAGGTAATGGTGTTGGGGAACGTTGCAGGAAATAAAAAATTCTACGCTTCACCAAGATCAATCTATGGAGTCATCTAGTAACGAGAGAGAGGAGTGCATCTACATACCCTTGTAGATCGCGAGCGGAAACGTTCAAGAGAACGGGGTTGATGGAGTCGTACTCCTCGTGATCCAAATCACCAAAGATCCTAGTGCCGAACGGACAGCACCTCCGCGTTCAAAACACGTACGGTTGGGAGAGACATCTCCTCCTTCTTGATCCAGCAAGGGGGAAGGAGAGGTTGATGGAGATCCAGTAGCACGACGGCGTGGTGGTGGAAGTAGCGGGGATCTCGGAAGGGCTTCGCCAAGCTCAGCGAGAGGGAGAGGTGTTACAGGGGGGAGGCGCCAGGGACTAGGGTGTGCAGCCCTCCCTCCCCCTCTTTATATAGGGGCCCTGGGGGCGCCGGCCCCCTAGAGATCCAATCTCAAGGGGGGGCGGCGGCCAAAGGGTTGAACTTGCCCCCCAAGTCAGGTGGGGCGCCCCCCACCCCTAGGGTTTCCAACCCATAGGCGCAGGGGGAGGCCCAAAGGGGGCACACCAGCCCACCAGGGGCTGGTTCCCTTCCCACTTCAGCCCATGGGGCCCTCCGGGATAGGTGGCCCCACCCGATGGACCCCCGGGACCCTTCCCGATGGCCGAATCTGGACTTCCTATATACAAATCTTCACCTCCGGACCATTCTGGAACTCCTCGTGACGTCCGGGATCTCATCCGAGACTCCGAACAACTTTCGGGTTACCGCATACTAATATCTCTACAACCCTAGCGTCACCGAACCTTAAGTGTGTAGACCCTACGGGTTCGGGAATCATGCAGACATGACCGAGACAGCTCTCCGGCCAATAACCAACAGCGGGATATGGATACCCATGTTGGCTCCCACATGTTCCATGATGATCTCATCAAATGAACCACGATGTCGAGGATTCAAGTAATCCCGTATACAATTCCCTTTGTCAATCGGTACGTTACTTGCCCGAGATTCGATCATCGGTATCCTAATACCTCGTTCAATCTCGTTACCGGCAAGTCACTTTACTCGTACCGTAATGCATGATCCCGTGACCAACCACTTGGTCACATTGAGCTCATTATGATGATGCATTACCGAGTGGGCCTAGAGATACCTCTCCGTCAGACGGAGTGACAAATCCCAGTCTCGATCTGTGTCAACCCAGCAGACACTTTTGGAGATACTTGTAGTATACCTTTATAGCCACCCAGTTACGCTGTGACGTTTGGTACACCGAAAGGACTCCTACGGTATCCGGGAGTTACACGATCTCATGGTCTAAGGAAATGATACTTGACATTAGAAATGCTCTAGCAAACGAACTACACGATCTTGTGCTATGCTTAGGATTGGGTCTTGTCCATCACATCATTCTCCTAACGATGTGATCCCGTTATCAATGACATCCAATGTCCATAGTCAGGAAACCATGACTATCTGTTGATCAACGAGCTAGTCAACTAGAGGCTCACTAGGGACATGTTGTGGTCTATGTATTCGCACATGTATTACGATTTCCGGATAACACAATTATAGCATGAATAATAGACAATTATCATGAACAAGGAAATAAAATAATAATCATTTTATTATTTCCTCTAGGGAATATTTCCAACAGTCTCCCACTTGCACTAGAGTCAATAATCTAGTTACATTGTGATGAATCGAACACCCATAGAGTTCTAGTATTGATCATGTTTTGCTCGTGGAAGAGGTTTAGTCAACGGATCTGTGACATTCAGATCCGTATGCACTTTGCAATTATCTATGTCTCCATCTTGAACATTTTCACGGATGGAGTTGAAGCGACGCTTGATGTGCCTGGTCTTCTTGTGAAACCTGGGCTCCTTGGCAAGGGCAATAGCTCCAGTGTTGTCATAGAAGAGAGAGATCGGCCCCGACGCATTGGGTATGACTCCTAGGTCGGTGATGAACTCCTTCATCCATATTGCTTCATGCGCTGCCTCCGAGGCTGCCATGTACTCCGCTTCACATGTAGATCCCGCCACGACGCTTTGCTTGCAACTACACCAGCATCGCCCCACCATTCAAAATATACACGTATCCGGTTTGTGACTTAGAGTCATCCAGTTCGTGTCGAAGCTAGCATCGACGTAACCCTTTGACGAGCTCTTCGTCACCTCATAAACGAGAAACATATCCTTAGTCCTTTTCAGGTACTTCAGGATATTCTTGACCGCTGTCCAGTGTTCCATGCCGGGATTACTTTGGTACCTTCCTACCAAACTTACCACAAGATTTACATCAGGTCTGGTACACAGCATGGCATACATAATAGACCCTATAGCCGAGGCATAGGGGATGACACTCATCTTTTCTCTATCTTCTGCCATGGTCGGGCATTGAGCCGAGGTCAATTTCACACCTTGCAACACAGGCAAGAACCCCTTCTTGGACTGATCCATATTGAACTTCAATATCTTATCAAGGTATGTGCTTTGTGAAAGACCTATGAGGCGTCTCGATCTATCTCTATAGATCTTGATGCCTAATATGTAAGCAGCTTATCCAAGGTCCTTCATTGAAAAACACTTATTCAAGTAGGCCTTAATGCTGTCCAAAAGTTCTATATCATTTCCCATCAAAAGTATGTCATCTACATATACTATGAGAAATGCTACAGAGCTCCCACTCACTTTCTTGTAAACGCAGGCTTCTCCATAAATCTGCATAAACCCAAACGCTTTGATCATTTCATCAAAGCGAATGTTCCAAATCCGAGATGCTTGCACCAGCCCATAGATGGAGCGCTGGAGCTTGCATACTTTGTTAGCATCCTTAGGATCGACAAAACCTTTCGGCTGCATCATATACAATTCTTCCTTAAGATAGCCATTAAGGAATGCCGTTTTGACGTCCATTTGCCATATATCATAATCATAGTATGCGGCAATTGCTAACATAATTCGGACGGACTTCATCTTCGCTACGGGAGAGAAAGTCTCATCGTAGTCAACTCCTTGAACTTGCCGATAACCCTTAGCGAAAAGTCGAGCTTTATAGATGGTAACATTGCCATCCGCGTTCGTCTTCTTCTTAAAGATCCATTTATTTTCTATCGCTCGCCGATCATCAGGCAAGTCTGTCAAAGTCCATACTTTGTTTTCATACATGGATCCTATCTCGGATTGCATGGCTTCTAGCCATTTGTTGGAATCTGGGCCCGCCATCGCTTCTTCATAGTTCGAAGGTTCACCGTTGTCTAACAACATGATTTCCAGGACATGGTTGCCATACCATTCTGGTGTGGAACGTGTCCTTGTGGACCTTCGAAGTTCAGTAGCAACTTGATCCAAGTACCTTGATCATCATCATTAACTTCCTCTCTAGTCGGTGCAGGCACCACAGGAACATCTTCCTGAGCTGCGCTACTTTCCGGTTCAAGAGGCAGTACTTCATCCAGTTCTACATTCCTCCCACTTATTTCTTTCGAGAGAAACTCTTTCTCCAGAAAGGACCCATTCTTGGCAACGAAAATCTTGCCTTCAGATCTTAGGTAGAAGGTATACCCAATGGTTTCCTTAGGGTATCCTATGAAGACGCATTTTTACGACTTGGGTTCAAGCTTTTCAGGTTGAAGTTTCTTGACATAAGCATCGCATCCCCAAACTTTTAGAAACGACAACTTAGGTTTCTTCCCACACCACATACAGTGTCGTCTCAACGGATTTAGACGGTGCCCTATTTAAAGTGAATGTAGCTGTCTCTAGAGCGTATCCCCAAAATGATAGCGGTAAATAGGTGAGTGACATCATAGATCGCACCATATCCAATAGAGTGCGATTACGACGTTCAGACACACCATTACGCTGAGGTGTTCCAGGCGGCGTGAGTTGTGAAACGATTCCACATTTCCTTAAGTGCATACCAAATTCATGACTTAAATATTCTCCTCCACGATCTGATCGTAAGAACTTTATTTTTCGGTCACGTTGATTCTCTTCCTCATTCTGAAATTCCTTGAACTTTTCAAAGGTCTCAGACTTGTGCTTCATCAAGTAAACATACCCATATCTACTCAAGTCATCAGTGAAGGTGAGAACATAACGATAGCCACCGCGAGCCTCAACGCTCATTGGACCGGACACATCAGTATGTATAATTTCCAACAATTTAGTTGCTCGCTCCATTGTTCCGGAGAACGGAGTCTTGGTCATTTTACCCATGAGGCATGGTTCGCACGTGTCAAATGATTCGAAATCAAGAGACTCCAAAAGTCCATCTGTATGGAGTTTCTTCATGCGTTTGACACCAATGTGACCAAGGCGGCAGTGCCATAGATATGTGGGACTATCATTATCAATTTTACATCTTTTGGTATTCACACTATGAATATGTGTAACATCACGTTCGAGATTCATTAAGAATAAACCATTGACCAGCGGGGCATGACCATAGAACATATCTCTCATATAAATAGAACAACCATTATTCTCGGATTTAAATGAGTAGCCATCTCGCATTAAACGAGATCCAGATACAATGTTCATGCTCAAAGCTGGCACTAAATAACAACTATTGAGGTTTAAAACTAATCCCGTAGGTAAATGTAGAGGTAGCGTGCCGACGCGATCACATCGACCTTGGAACCATTCCCGACGCGCATCGTCACCTCGTCCTTCGCCAGTCTCCATTTATTCCGCAGCTCCTGTTTTGAGTTACAAATATGAGCAACCGCACCGTATCAAATACCTGGAGCTACTACGAGTAATCGGTAAGGTACACATCAATTACATGTATATCACATATATCTTTAGTGTTGCCGGCCTTCTTGTCCGCTAAGTACTTGGGGCAGCTCCGCTTCTAGTGTCCGCTTCCCTTGCAATTAAAGCACTTAGTCTCAGGTTTGGGTCCATGCTTTGGCTTCTTCCCGGCAACTGGCTTACCGGGCGCGGCAACTCCCTTGCCGTCCTTCTTGAAGTTCTTCTTACCCTTGCCTTTCTTGAAACTAGTGGTTTTATTGACCATCAACACTTGATGTTCCCTTTTGATTTCTACCTCCGCTGATTTCAGCATTGAAAATACTTCAGGAATAGTTTTCACCATCCCCTGCATATTGTAGTTCATCACAAAGCTCTTGTAGCTAGGTGGGAGCGACTGAAGGATTTTTTCAATGACCGCCTCATCCGGGAGGTTAATGTCCAGCTGGGACAAGCGGTTGTGCAACCCAGACATTTTGAGTATGTGCTCACTGACAGAACTATTTTCCTCCATGTTACAACTGTAGAACTTATCGGAGACTTCATATCTCTCGACCCGGGCATGAGCTTGGAAAACCATTTTCAGCTCTTCAAACATCTCATATGCTCCGTGTTGCTCAAAACGCTTTTGGAGCCCCGGTTCTAAGCTGTAAAGCATGCCGCATTGGACGAGGGAGTAGTCATCAACACGCGACTGCCAGGCGTTCATAACGTCTTGAGTTGCTGGGAAAATGGGTGCTTCACCTAGCGGTGCATCTAGGATATATGCTCTTTTGGCAGCTATGAGAATGATCCTCAAGTTCCGGACCCAGTCCGTATAGTTGCTGCCATCGTCTTTCAGCTTGGTTTTCTCAAGGAACTCGTTGAAGTTGAGGGCAACATTAGCGTGGGCCATTTGATCTACAAGACATATTGCAAAAGTTTTTAGACTAAGTTCATGATAATTAAGTTCATCTAATCAAATTATTTAATGAACTCCCACTCAGATAGACATCCCTCTACTCATCTAAGTGATCCATGATCCGAGTCTACTAGGCCGTGTCCGATCATCACGTGAGACGGACTAGTCATCATCGGTGAAAATCTTCATGTTGATCGTATCTTCTATACGACTCATGTTCGACCTTTCGGTCTCTTGTGTTCCGAGGCCATGTCTATACATGCTATAGGCTCGTCAAGTCAACCTAAGTGTTTTGCATGTATAATTCTGTCTTACACCCGTTGTATGTGAACGTTAGAATCTATCACACCCGATCATCACGTGGTGCTTCGAAACAACGAAGTTTCGCAATGGCGCACAGTTAGGGGGAACACTTTCTTGAAATTATTATGAGGGATCATCTTATTTACTACCGTCGTTCTAAGCAAATAAGATGCAAAAACATGATAAACATCACATGCAATCAAATAGTGACATGATATGGCCAATATCATTTTGCTCCTTTTGATCTCCATCTTCGGGGCGCCATGATCATCATCGTCACCGGCATGACACCATGATCTCCATCATCGTGTCTTCATGAAGTTGTCACGCCAACGATTACTTCTACTACTATGGCTAACGGTTTAGCAATAAAGTAAAGTAATTACATGGCGTTATTCAATGACACGCAGGTCATAAAAATAATTAAGACAACTCCTATGGCTCCTGCCGGTTGTCATACTCATCGACATGCAAGTCGTGATTCCTATTACAAGAACATGATCAATCTCAAAGATCACATATATATCATTCATCACATCCTTTTGGCCATATCACATCACAAGGCAAGTTAGACGTCCTCTAATTGTTGTTGCATGTTTTTACGTGGCTGCAATAGGGTTCTAGCAAGAACGTTTCTTACCTATGTCAAAACCACAACGTGATATGCCAATTTCTATTTACCCTTCATAAGGACCCTTTTCATCGAATCCGATCCGACTAAAGTGGGAGAGACAGACACCTGCTAGCCACCTTATGCAACTAGTGCATGTCAGTCGGTGGAACCTGTCTCACATAAGCGTATGTATAAGGTCGGTCCGGGCCGCTTCATCCCACGATGCCGCCGAAACAAGATAAGACTAGTAGTGGCAAGTAAATTGACAAAATCTATGCCCACAACAAAATTGTGTTCTACTCGTGCATAGAAACTACGCATAGACCTAGCTCATGATGCCACGGTCGGGGAACATTGCAGAAAATAAAAAAATTCTACGCTTCACCAAGATAAATCTATGGAGTCATCTAGTACCGAGAGAGAGGAGTGTATCTACATACCCTTGTAGATCGCGAGCGGAAGCGTTCAAGAGAACGGGGTTGATGGAGCAGTACTCGTCGTGATCCAAATCACCGAAGATCCTAGTGCTGAACGGACAACACCTCCGCGTTTAACACACGTACGGTTGGGAGAGACGTATCCTCCTTCTTGATCCAGCAAGGGGGAAGGAGAGGTTGATGGAGATCCAGCAGCACGACGGCGTGGTGGTGGAAGTAGCGGGGATCTCGGCAGGGCTTCGCCAAGCTCAGCGAGAGCGAGAGGTGTTACGGGGGAGAGGCGCCATGGACTAGGGTGCGTGGCCCTCCCTCCCCCCTCTTTATATAGAGGCCCTGGGGGGCGCGGGCCCCCTAGAGATCCAATCTCAAGGGGGGCGGCGGCCAAAGGGGGGAACTTGCCCAAGTCGGTGGGCGCCCACCCCTAGGGTTTCCAACCCTAGGCGCAGGGGAGGCCAAAGGGGCGCACCAGCCCACCAGGGCTGGTTCCTTCCCACTTCAGCCCATGGGGCCCTCCGGGATAGGTGGCCCCACCCGGTGGACCCCCGGGACCCTTCCGGTGGTCCCGATACAATACCAGTGACCCCCGAAACTTTCTCGTTGGCCGAAACGTGACTTCCTATATACAAATCTTCACCTCCGGACCATTCCGGAACTCCTCGTGACGTCCGGGATTTCATCTGGGACTCCGAACAACTTTCGGGTTACCGCATACTAATATCTCTACAACCCTAGCGTAACCGAACCTTAAGTGTTTAGACCCTACGGGTTCGGGAATCATGCAGACATGACCGAGACAGCTCTCTGGCCAATAACCAACAACGGGATCTGGATACCCATGTTGGCTCCCACATGTTCCATGATGATCTCATCGAATGAACCACGATGTAGAGGATTCAAGTAATCTCGTATACAATTCCCTTTGTCAATAGGTACGTTACTTGCCCAAGATTCGATCGTCGGCATCCTAATACCTCGTTCAATCTCGTTACCGGCAAGTCAATTTACTCGTACCATAATGCATGATCCCTTGACCAACCACTTGGTCACATTGAGCTCATTATGATGATGCATTACCGAGTGGGCCCAGAGATACCTCTCCGTCATACGGAGTGACAAATCCCAGTCTCGATTCGTGTCAACCCAATAGACACTTTCGGAGATACCTGTAGTATACCTTTATAGCCACCTAGTTACGTTGTGACGTTTGGTACACCTAAAGCACTCCTACGGTATCCAGGAGTTACACGATCTCATGGTCTAAGGAAATGATACTTGACATTAGAAAAGCTCTAGCAAACGAACTACACGATCTTGTGCTATGCTTAGGATTGGGTCTTGTCCGTCACATCATTCTCCCAATGATGTGATCCCGTTATCAATGACATCCAATGTCCATAGTCAGGAAACCATGACTATCTGTTGATCAACGAGCTAGTCAACTAGAGGCTCACTAGGGACATGTTGTGGTCTATGTATTCACACATGTATTACGATTTCCGGATAACACAATTATACCATGAATAATAGAAAATTATCATGAACAAGGAAATATAATAATAATCATTTTATTATTGCCTCTAGGGCATATTTCCAACAAATGGAGCACCAGTTCCCAGAAGGGTTTAAACCCGTGTACATTGAATCATACAATGGCACAACAGATCCCGCAGTATGGATTGAAGACTTTCTTCTCCATATACACATGGCCCGCGGTGATGAGCTACATGCTATCAAATACCTCCCCCTAAAACTTAAGGGACCAGCACGACATTGGCTGAATAGCCTCCCAGAAAACTCTATTGGAAGCTGGGAAGACTTGGAGGACGCCTTTAGAGACAACTTCCAAGGTACCTATGTTCGGCCCCCGGACGCTGATGACCTTAGTCACATAATCCAGCAGCCCGATGAATCAGCACGGAAGCTCTAGACCAGGTTCTTAATTAAAAAGAACCAGATTTTGGATTGTCCGGACACCAAAGCCCTCGCAGCCTTCAAACACAATGTTCGAGATGAGTGGCTCGCTCGACACCTCGGCCAAGAGAAGCCTAAGTCCATGGCAGCCCTCACCGCACTTATGACCCGCTTTTGCGCGGGAGAAGATAGCTGGCTAACTCGTCGAAGCAATAGCACCAGCGACCCAGGCAGCGCTGAAGCCAGGGGCGGCAATGGTAAGCCACGGCGCGATAAGCACAAGCGTCGAAACAATAGCGAAGACACGGCGGTCAACGCCGGATTCAGTGGCTCCAAATCCGGTCTAGATGGTCCATCCAGTTTGGACATAATACTTGATCGGCCTTGCCAAATTCATGGAACCCCCGATAAACCTACCAATCACACCAACAGAAACTGTTGGATCTTTTAGTAGGCCAGCAAGCTCAACACCGAACACAAGAGGAACAGGCCTCCCAGCGAGGACGACGATGAAGAGCCTCGCCCACCGAACACAGGGGGGCAGAAGCAATTTCCCCCCAAGGTCAAAACAGCGAATATGATTTATGTCACCCACACCCCCAAACGGGAGAGCAAGCACGCATTAAGGGACGTCTACACCGTAGATCCGGTCGCCCCAAAATTCAACCCAAGGTCGGCTTGTCCGATCATCTTCGATCGAAAGGACCACCCGACCAGTATCTATCACGGAGGATCGACAACTTTGGTCCTCGACCCAATCATCGACGGATTCCATCTCACGCGAGTCCTCATGGACGGTCGCAGTAGCCTTAATCTGCTCTATCAGGACACCGTCCGCAAAATGGGTATTGATTCGTCAAGAATCAAGCCCACTAAAACTACCTTTAAAGGAGTAATACCTGGCGTAGAGGCCCGTTGCTCAGGCTCAAAAGCATTGGAAGTTGTCTTCGGCTCGCAGACAACTTCCGCAATGAAGACTTGATCTTCGATATCGTACCCTTCCGAAGTGGCTATCACGCACTGCTCGAACGGACCGCTTTTGCTCGATTCAACGCGGTGCCGCACTATGCTTATTTAAAGCTCAAGATGCCCGATCCACGCGGTGTCATACCAGTCAATGGAGACACGAAACGCTCCCTCCACACTGAGGAGCACACCGTGGGTCTCGCAGCCGAAATACAGAGTGGCCCAATCAAGTCACACACCTCGTCGGCCATCAAGCTGCCCGACTTTGTTAAAAGAGTCCGGTCAGTCCGGCAAGCTAGCGGCTCGGCACTTCCAGAGCAAGACTAGCAGTTTCGTCTCCGTCGATCGTCGCGCATACCCGCAGCTTTGTACCGTGCATGCATCATTACGCACTCAAAATACCTTGGGCATCAACGGAGGCACAACACGGGCAGGTCTACAGTACGGCTTGACCCTATATGACCTTCCACTCTTTTTCGCTTACTTTTCTACCACAGGCGCATTTGAGCCCATATATCCTACGGATTTACAAGGACTCACTTCGAGCCTGGTTTCTTGCGGGAAACATAAGATTGTTCCCTTTAAGGAACCCCTCTCTACAAGGCGAAAGCGGCGCAGACGTGCGGCAGGATACCCAGAGGACTCTTCGGACCAAAACTTATTTAAAGGACCTGTACTGATCTTTTCTCCTTATTATTAGATCCCCGGCATGTAAAATGATTTTGGTGCTTGTGGTGCCCTCTGTAAGATCATGTCATGACGTATCAGCCAGATCCTAGTAGGGACAATTTTTCGGTACCAACTTTATTCATAAAACCGTACTCTGTCTCTCCAATTGTCTCACATACCTCGACACCCATTGCGAGGGGATCTATACGTGCACATATGTGCCGCTAAACAAAAAGCCCGAACAACTTTGTAGCACACTTCGGTGTCCTGAACTTGGCATTATATGCATCAGCTCTGAATCATGTCTTTGGTCAATAGTTGGTTTGCCCGGCTCCTGTGTTTGCTACCTTACGTTCCATTTGTTCGGCTAGGGAAGTAAAGGAGAACTATTGTGGTTGTGTTTCTGGTTCGTACGATCAATCACCTCAGTAGAGAAAGCCGAAAACTGACTGTCATGATAAGGCGAGAGCTGATCAGCCGCTCGGTGACTTACTAAATCTTTAGCGATTTTTCCATATTAAACGAAGGACTGTTTTTCCAGTCATATACGTAACGAATCCGTATTCGGATAGTCACATACATACTAGGGGCTATTTTATAGCCCCATTGTCAAACTCCTATGGCTAACTGAGAGCGGTAAAGTCGTATAGTTCGATTGCCTTGTTCGTCGCACTGACACCTCCATCATGGACCGAGACATTGGGTCAAGAGTGTTCATGTGCTATTCTGAACACCCCCATAGCATCTACGTGGGGGTCGAAGCCGACAACTGGAAAACTCTCGGGCATACAAAAACGGCCGCACAGGAGGAAAGCAACTTCACATAATGGCACAAATATATTACAAAGCCTTAATATCTATAATACACACGACCGGGTTGTTCGGATTCATTCATTCAAATATAATGTCCTTTGACCATTGACCCTCTATCAAGCGAGCACCCTCTAGGACGTCGTTTAAATAACACTCCAGCGTGCGGTGGTCCTTGCCTTCGGGAGGACCCTCCACCGCGACAACGGCGGCTTTCATCTTGGCCCAGTGCACCTTGACACGGGTGAAGGCCCTCTGTGCACCTTCTATGCACACCGACCGTTTGATGGCATCAATTTGGGGCACGGCATCGATGAGTCGCCGCACTAGGCCAAAATAACTACTCGGAACGGGTTCAGCTGGCCACAGCCGGAGTATAACCTCCTTCATGGCTACTCGGAGATCTTGTGCAAACTCGGCCCAATGCGCCATCTGGTCGTTCAGCAGCATCAAACGCTCCTGCATCACATATTGTGACCAGAACAGCTTCTCCATCGCATGCCCCTCCTGGGCCCGGTAGAATTGTGCGGCGTCAGCCATATTCTTTGGTAGATCCACAAAGGAGTCTGGAGAACTCCATAGTCGATTAAGTAAGGCATACCTCTGATTGCCAAACTTAGACTATAAAAGAAAGGGCTTACCAGCCGCTATCTGTCTGGCCTGTCGGAGCTCCACGTGAGCCGCCCAGGATTCGGACCTGGCCTCTTGGGCGCCTGAAGGGCCTTGGTGAGTTCGGCCGCCTTCGCTTTATTCCCCTCCTCGAGGAGCTCGCACTTGCGAGTTGCGTCCTTGAGCTCTTGATCAATCTTGGATACGCGCTCCTCAAAGTGGCGCCGGGTGGCCTGTTCATCCTTCAAATCGGTAACCGCTTTATCAAGAGTCAAGATCGCCACCCTTGCTCGCTCCTTCACAGTAAGGTCACTCCTGAGGGTCTCGACCTCAGCAGCGCCATCTGCAATTATGCATATAGCAGCGTGTGAGCTTCACTTAAGCATTTGCAAACTAATTCAATGGAATATGGAGCACTTGAAACATACCTTGTGCTTTGTCGAGCCGCTTGTTAATTCGGCTATTGTCCTCATCGATTAGCTGAAGTTTCCGCTTCAGTTCGGAAACTTCGGCAGCCTGAGCGGTCGCCGCTAACAGTGAAGCCTGATTTTTATCAAAAAGGCTAAGTATGTTATTTACTGCAGATACCTATAGACCATTTGTTCGCCCTCCTTCATTGGACAAATAGAAAGCGGCTAAAATACATTACATCGCATACCCCGAAGTCTGTTAGTAGGCTCGTGAAGGCTTCATCCAGTGCGCTCTTAGCGCACTGAACTTTTTCAACCACCGTACCCATTAAGGTACGATGGTCCTCCAAGACGGATGCACCTTGCAGTGCATCCATCAGATAAGTTCGACGCCTCTACATTCATAGAGCTCACCATCTCCGCCTCCTACAGAGGGGGCTGCCGATCCAATTCCGGAACCGTTTGGGTCTCCGGAACAGTATCCGGCTGAGGGTCGGATAACACAAGACCCCCACAGCTGGTCTCCATGGGGGTTGCAACCCCATGTTCTTGGCAGCCTCCGATGCCGCATTGGTCCTCTACCGCACTTCTTCGGAGCCCTAGGAAATCCTTAGGGACGACACCTCGGGATCATCCGCCCTAGGAGGCGAGGAAGCTTGTGGAGGCGTCTCGCTCTCCATGTTCTCCGGCGAAAGATCCCCCGATGACGACAATTCTTGAGGAATGTCGCGAGCCGGACTGGAATATGACATTGGATATTGTTCTTATAATCTATAAAAAATATTAGATGTATACAAGGCATCTAAAGGTACTCACGATTTAGCACGGGGCTTGGTGCGGGGGCGATGCTTGGGAACGGCCTCGGTGCCCGAATCCGAGTCATTGGAGAGGGATATCCTTCCCCTCTTGGACGCCCCCTCCTCCGGAACTACAGCGGCCGCTCTCTTTTTCCCTTTGGGAGGAGGGTTCTCTGCTTCCTCCTCCTCGTCCTTGTCCACGTCTTCATCTTCCTCGCGAGAGGAAGGAGCTTCGGTTCCTTCATACACGGCGCCCGAAGTTTCTTCGGGATGGAGGTCGCCTTCGGCCTCCTTGGTCTTCTTCTTCTTGTCTTTCTTTGTCGGCGCCTGGTAGGGCGCCGGGACCAGCATCTTCATTAACAGAGGATCGGCTGGGTTTTCGGGGAGCGGGGCCGGACACTTAATCCACTCGGCCTTCTTTATCTAGTCTTGTTTAGGAGATGGAATTTTCAGGACCCCTCCCTAAGATCGACAAACTAAGTAGTGTTCAGAAATATGATACTTGCGGGGATGCCGGATTCTTGCAGTCGAGGCCGGTGTCGTCGGACGTCCCTGGCCACGTCCTTTGCTTCTTAAAGAGCAGCTTCCAGATCCCTTTGTGCGTCATACCAAAGAAGTGCTGCAGGGTCCGTGGCCCCTCCGGATTGAACTCCCACATTTTGAGAGGTTGTCATTGGCAAGGGAGAGCTCGACGGATGAGCATCACCTGAATCACATCAGCAAGAGTGATGTCCTTTTTTATCATGCTCTTGATACGCTTCTGCAGCGTCTACACTTCGTCAAGGGATCCCCAATCTAGACCCTTGTTGGTCCAGGATGCGAGCCGCAACAGAGGTCCAGATCTGAAAGCTGGAGCAGCAGCCCACTTGGTGCCGCGGAGTTCGGTAATATAGAACCACTCCTGCTGCCACACCTTGACAGTATCCACAAATCTCCCTTTGGGCCAGGTAACATGGTTGAGCTTGCTCACCATGGCGCCGCCACACTCAACGTGTTGGCCTTCAACAACCTTCGGCTTCACATTAAAAACTTTGAGCCATAAGCCGAAGTGGGGAGGGACGCGGAGAAATGCATCACACACGATGATAAACGCCGAGATGTGGAGGACGGAATTCGGGGCCAGATCATGGAAATCCAGCCCGTAGTAGTACATGAGACCTCAGACGAAGGGGTGAAGGGCGAACCCAAGTCCTCGAGAGGAAGAGGGGGATAAAACCACTCTTTCGCCGGGCTCTGGGGTGGGAATGACCTGCCCTGGGGTTGGAAGCCTGTGTTTAATCTCCGCAGTCAGGTACCTCGCTTCACGCAGATCCTGGATGTTCTTCTCCGTTACGGAGGAGGCCATCCACTTGCCCTGAAAGCCAGATCCGGCCATTGTTGGAGAAGTGGGGGCGAAGGGAAAGTGTAGAACTTGGGCGCTAGAGCTCGGGGGATTGAAAGGCAGAGGAAGAAGAAGGCGTGAGGTGAACAGATAGGTTTTTGTCTTCTTATAGAGGCAGCGAATATCAAGCGCCCCTTGTAAGCCTTAAATCTCGCCTATTCCCAAGGGGACGTGTGAACGGCGCGGTTGGATTACCCAAAACCCCTATTGATGATAATCACGTGATAAGGGGACACGATCTCTGCTTTGACAAGACGTGTCAATGACCATGCCTCGAAATACGAAGCGGGGCGGTAAAACGGTCCAGAATAATAATAAGGCCAGAACATAACATCTCCCCGAAAAAGTTACCCATGGACGTGACTTATTTTAAGTATTGTTGCCTTTTACAGCTTAGGTTTGTATGTATTAAGCAGGGTCGGATACCGCTCTTGTGTGCGGAAAGCTGCTTTGGAGTATTCGGAGAAGGAACCCGCCTTGTAATGTCGAAGACAATCTGCGCGCCGGATACGTCGTCATTGAAGCCTAGTTCAGGGGCTACTGAGGGAGTCTTGGACTAAGGGGTCCTCGGGCGTCCGGGCTATGTGATATGGGCCGGACTAATGGGTCGTGAAGGTAGGAGATTAAAGACCTTTCCCGTGTCCGGATGGGGCTCTCCTTTGCGTGGGTGGCAAGCTTGGCGTTCAGATCATGCACCTTCCTTTCTCTGTAAACCGACTCTATACAACCCTAGATCCCTCCGGTGTCTATATAAACCAGAGGGTTTAGTCTGTAGGGAAATCACAATCATACAGGCTAGACATATAGGGTTTAGCCATTATGATCTCGAGGTAGATCAACTCTTGTAACCCCTATACTCATGAAAGTCAATCAACCAGTAAGTAGGGTATTACCTCCATTAAGAGGGCCCAAACTTGGGTAAACATTGTGTCCCTTGCCTCCTTGTTACTTTGGATCCTTAGACGCATAGTTCGGGACCCCCTACCCAAGATTTGCCGGTTCTGACACCGTCAGTCATCCACATCACTACCACCCGAAGACCCCAGATCGCCAACCACACCGAACGCCATGCTCTTTGGCTTATCGGACAGAGAGCATGGTCGTCCCCAATGACAGACCTCCACCAAGGCTCTTCCTCTGCACCGCGCAAGAACGGATAATGAGGAGCGACCGTCTACCACGCCCCGCACCCGCCGCGGGCTTCGGCATGGTGTCGTTCGAGTCCCCTCCAACTGAAATCAAGGCTACGGGTAGCACGACGACGAGCGCGCTAAAGTCGCCACCTCCAGCGTTACCGCCGCACCACCCGAGCATCCTCGCGACCACAAAGGATTCTGAGCTAAAGCCTGGGGGCCAGCCCTAGGCTCCCCCTTCCAGCATATTCAAGATGGAGCAAGGCAGAAGAGAAGGAGAATGTGGTTGGGTGCCTCCACTCCTCCCCCGCTTTTCCTTTTATAGGCGAACGGGGGACTGGGGGCTGTATCCGCAACGGGCGACCACTGCCATCCTCCACCAGTTCAAGGAAGCCGGGCCCTCGCCATTATGCCCTCCTGCGCCACGCCCCTCCATTACCTGCCTCGCGCGATGCATGCGGCATACGTGGCTAAGGATAAGGGTGTGGTAGGAAGAGTGAATTGGCAGTTTCTACCCCGTGCATTAAAGTCATTCACGGGCCATTACTGGAACGGACCCACCACTATTGGCTTTGCACGACACAAGGGGAAACCGGAAACTGGCCCGAAAACAAGACTAATGAAGAAGCAAAGGAGATCTCAAGAGACCATCCTCTTCAGGAGCACTGCCTATGCACTTGTTAGGCCCTACCCGACGATGCTCGACGGCGCGTTCGGGGCAGGCCCGGGGGCTTCCGTCGGTGCAACAGACCCTGGGCCTGTTGCCCTAACTATGCAGAGGCACAAGATCAAGATTGAAGCCTCAGACCAAGATGAACAAGAGACCAAGAGATTTGAAGCATCAACATACAGATCAGAAAGGACCAAGGCCAAGTCGGAGAAGCTAGATATCATCAAGGAAGAAGGCTCCCTTGCCGGGCAGGCGAGCCCGGCAAGGGGCGAGGCCGCACTCAGAATAAGATGACCAAGGCGTCCTGCCGGGACTCGCGGAGGCCGGATCACCTCACCAACTACTCCACCACGACCCATGTCGTCGATCAGTGCAGTGTCAAGCCACGGAGTGATTAAGTGGCAACCATTCGCCACATGGCAGCCACCTCCTACCAAGAAAACCCACAGATGACACCCATCCTATGACGTGTCAGACGAGTAGGCGTGGAGCTGGCAAGATAGCCCGACAAGCCTTGCCAGACAACCAATGACATGACGCTAAGCGGTGCATTAAATGCGCATTGCCAGCCTGCAGAGTTAGGTATGATAGCACTATTTGCTATCATATCAGTGTCTAATGACTAATTTGCCACTGTGGTGACCCCTTAACCTATAAAAGGAGGCCCATGGCAACAGTTCGTGAGGTTGGAAAGTTAGATCACTCGCACCCTCATATGCGCGTAGCCGTTGCTTCCCTGAGGCAACCCTTTGTCGGGCAAGTGTACTACGCACCACCACCACTTTTCCATCATCACTCCACCAAAGCAGGAGTATGGTTTCACGCCTCATGGTGGCCCGAACATGGGTAAAACTTCCCGTGTGATCTCTGCCGTGTTGCCCCACGTTTGTCTGCTCTTTGTGCAACGCGACTCCCCCTGCCGAACCAGCAAGGGGCCGCCCTGGCCCCATAGGTTGTCATGGTTTCCCGCGACACATGCTTTTGAAATTGAGCAAAGAGAAGAGAAAAATATATAGTGTGAATTTAAGCAAAATGAAGGAAAGGATTTTTGGGTGGCAAAGGTGTGAGGTGAAATAGGATCTAGGATGAACAACAAATGCATAAAACATATGTAGTAATGCAACAAATTCTAGAAAACATATATAATGTGTCATGCTTTCTAGTTGCTTGTATATTTTGATTAAAAACACATTTGTGTGAGAAACAAAGCATGCTAAAAAAGTTTTAAGCTCTAAATTAGTATTTCCATCCTTTTGCCATGAAGTTTTTTCCAAGCAAACAAATTGCTGGAGTTTTATTCTAAAAGGCAAGATTTTTTATAAGAAAAATTGATTTTTTACTATAATTTCAAAATTAGTTCTCGCACAAAGGGGTAGGGATAGTCACTGCCATAGGGAAAGCTAGTGAGGTAAGAACAGGTAGGTTAAGAGCGGGTACACATCAGTCGGAGCACACACACTTAGAATACTAGGGCTCAATCAGTGAGAGAAGATACTTTGGGGCCTGCTGCTAGCAGGGGACAAGTGTCATGCTCAACGAGTTTAATAAACATGTCATCACATGATGGGAACTTCTTTATTTTTGATGTGCACATGGATCCTCTCTCAATGGCTAGAATACAACTATTCTGCTATGTTGTTCATAATAATAACTATTTTTGCCCCTGCAAAAATAACTATTTTTGTAGATTTTAAATAACATTATAGCATGCTATTCGAAGATCACATTCCATTTTTGTATATGGACTGTTCATACATATTTGCACACCTGGTTTTAAAAATATCATATACTAGTGAGATTAATACACACGTGTTTGAAGTAGGCGAGGAGAAGATAGAATACAGAGTATGAAGCATATTTTCATGGTTGCGTGTCAAATACTGATTTCTAGATTCTCTAAACACTATTGTTGTTAACCAGGTATGGTATTGTGTTCAAGACACAACTTCAACCATCAACTTTTATATTGCAAAAGGCATGTTCGTAAAACCAACCGAATGGGTAGTTTTCTATGTGTAGTCCTATTTTTTAAGCTAACAATGGACAATTTTAATACAAACAACAACAGCAGCAGCAACATATTTTCAGGTTTGAAAACTACTGGGTGCATCAGCCTGGTTTCATGGATTGTGTGAGGGAGGTCTGGAGCAAACCGTCGCATAAACACCATATCTCTGCAGTTATTATGGACAAATTGAAGTCTTTGAGGTTTGCCTTAAAGAAATGGCAGAAGGGGCTTTCACACATTAAATCTTTAATTGAAAAGTGCAACTGGGTAATTCTATGGCTGGATGATTTAGAGGATTGGAGGCCGTTGTCCATACCTGAGAAAAACTTCAGGAAATTATGTAAGTTGCATCATGAGCACATTTTGCATTTACAGTTTTTATACTGGAGAAAAAGGTGTACTATTAGATATATCAAGGTGGAAGAAGAGAATTCAAAATTCTTCCAGGCCATGGCAACAGAGAGATATCGGAAAAATTCTATTGCTAGCTTGCATTTGTCTGATGGGACAGCCTCTTCAGATCATGGGGAGATTGCTAAGGACTTCTTGGTAGCTTTCAAAGGAAGAATGGGCACCATTAAACCGATTGTTCTGGGAAATGACATCCTATCTTTGATTCCAAGAATTCAAGGTCTTGAGGTGCTCACAAAACCTTTTCATCTGAGTGAAATTGAAAAGGTCATAAAAGAAATGCCAATTGATAAAGCACCTGGACCAGATGGTTTTAATGGTCTGTTTATGAAGAGATGCTGGCCAATTATTTCATCTGACTTCATTCAGTTGGTCAATAAGTTTCATGCGGGAACTTTCATTTTGGAAAATCTCAATGAAGCTTTTATAACTTTAGTCCCAAAAAAGCAATCACCTGAGGGTGTGGGAGATTTTAGGCCAATCTCTTTGACAAGTGTAGGGCTCAAGTTTTTGACAAAACTGGCTGCCAATAGGTTTCAGGAGGAAATCACCAAATGTGTGCATAAGAATCAGTATGGCTTCATTAAATCAAGGACAATTCAAGATTGTATTGCATGGAATTTTGAGTATATTCATCAATGCAATCAGTCAAGGAAGCCAATTCTTTTGCTTAAGCTTGATTTTGAAAAAGCTTTTGACTCAATTCAGCATGAGGCAATCTTGAGAATTCTTGTGGCAAAGGGATTTGATAGCAAATGGATCACATGGATTCGACAACTGTTAACTTCTGCAACATCCTCAATCCTGTTAAATGGTGTGCCTGGAAGTCACTTCAAGTGCAAATGTGGTGTTAAGCAAGGAGATCCTATTTCTCCTTTGCTTTTTGTTCTTGCAGCTGATCTTTTGCAAACCATGATCAATGATTTGCTGCTTAGGGGGCAGCTGGATTTACCTTTACCAACACATGATCCTTTTTATCATGTGGTTCAGTATGCTGATGACACCTTGCTGTTAGTAAATGCTGACCTTGCCCAGTTGGAAGCTCTTAAAGCAGTGCTCAATTCCTTTTCACTGGCAACTGGGTTGCAAATCAACTTTCATAAATCTTCAATGTACCCCATTAATGTAGAAGCCTCAGTTGCTTCTGCACTTGCTGCTTTTTTTGGCTGTCAGTTATGCTCTATGCCTTTCACTTATTTGGGACTGCCTGTTGGAACCACTAGGCCAAAAATTGTTGACTTGCTCCCTTTGGTGGATTGCATGGAAAGAAGGCTAACTGCTAGTTCCTGGTTTTTGCCTCAGGGTAGAAGGCTGCAGTTGGTAAATTCAGTGATATCTTCTTTGCCCATATTATTTCTTTGCAGCCTATCTTTACCAAAGGGCATTCTAAAACAGTTAGAAAGGGTTCAAAGGAAGTGCCTGTGGAGGAAATATGGTCAGGAAAAGGGTCATTCTTTAGCTGCTTGGCCCCTTGTCTGCAGACCCAAGAAGAAGGGGGGACTTGGTATTCTGAATTTGGGATTGCAAAATGATGCTCTCTTGCTTAAGTCCCTGAATAAATTCTATAACAAAGCGGATGTACCATGGGTCAGCCTGGTGTGGGATTACTACTACTATCAAAGAGTTCCGCATGACACTACATTATGTGGCTCTTTTTGGTGGAGGGACATCTGTAAGTTAGTTGACAATTATCGAGCTGTCACATCTGTAACTGTTGGCAAAGGAGATTCTGTGCTTTTTTGGTCTGATCATTGGGAGATTGGACACTCCTGTATCCCTCTGCAGGAAAGATTTCCACGAGTTCACTCTTTTTGCCTTCAGAAGAACCTTTCTGTGAAGGAAGTGATGCATGCAGGAGATTTGCAGCAAATGTTCTCTTTGCCTTTGTCTGAACTGGCTTTTAGGGAGTTCAATCAGCTTACTTCTATGTTGTCTGACACACACTTGGACGATGCTTGTGATGATATGTGGACTTGGAGACATGGGAAAAAGGGGGAGTATTCTGCAAAGAAGTATTATGAGTTTGTACACCAGCCTGTCATTGCCAATCCAATACTGAGCTGGGTTTGGAAAAGCTGCTGTACAATGACAGTTAAAATGTTTGCATGGTTGGTTGTTATGGATAGAGTAAACACCAAGGATATGATTCAGCGAAGGCAGTGGAAAATTAATGAGGGACCTAGTTGTGTCCTATGCCCCACTGGAGTACTGGAGGATAGGAATCATCTTTTCTTCCAGTGCAATTTCAGTATGAGGATATGGAACTTTCTGCAAATACACTGGTTGAATAGCAATGATATGGTACAAATTGCCTTACATGCAAGGAAGGAATTTGATAAACCGTTTTTTGCCGAGGTGGTTTTTCTTGCCTGGTGGAATATCTGGAAAGTGCGCAATGAGAAGGCTTTCAGACACGTCCATCCAACTTTTAGGCAGTGGAGAAATGGGTTCATTCATGATATCACTCTACTATCACACAGGATCAAGGCCAGATACAAGGATGATCTACTAAAATGGATTGATTTTTTGCCTCCTTGAAGGTTCACACCAGTTGTAACATCTCTTCCCTCTTAGTTTTGTAGCTTTTTTAGCTTTTTTTCTTTCTTAGAGTTCTGCTATGTTTAGTCTTTCCTCTTTTCTTTCTTTTGTTTTGTTCCCCCTCTTGAGGAACTTTGTATTTACTTCTTGTCCTTTATTAATAAAATGCTGTGGGGGTGTAAGCCCTGGAGTCCTCATGGTCAAAAAAAACAACAACAACAACAACAACCAACCAACCATCAACTTTTATATTGCAAAAGGCATGTTCATAAAACCCACCGAATGGGTAGTTTTCTATATGTAGTCCTATTTTTTAAGCTAACAATGGACAATTTTAATACAAACAACAACAAATATATTTAAATGATTAAAGTGTTGGAACTTTCATTTTATCCATATCTATAATGAAAACTCTTGGATAATCACTTGGATTACGAGCGAGGTGATTTGGAGCTCGGGCTCTAGTGAGCCGCAATTAAAAATATATTTAAATAATTAAAAAAATCTGGAAAAGCACATGTACATATAGAAGTATTATACATATGATATTACACATCCACAAATATGTTGTTTTTGGTGTAAGCATGTATATAAGCATGTATTGGGTGAAAATTTATGGGTACATAGATTACATCCATTTGTACATGTCGATTTTTTAAGAATTTTTTGAGACTTCAAAAATTCATTTCCAAAATTTTCCGTAAATTGAGCTCACTCTATCCCGGGATCCACAACACATTTCTAGAGTGATTACATGTCGCATGTAGTCGACTCTTAGTTGGGATAAAATTTGTACAAAGACATATGGTCGACACTTTGGAGTAAAATTCATTAACCACACATGCACCCCTCGCCTGTAGAAGACACTTAGTAGGGATAATATTTCTTACCTAAGGACAAAACTCTACAATACATATAGCTTCCATTTCTCATAAGTTTTTCTTTCCAATTGTGGTCAGATGTTCTGGACATCTAGAAGAGCATAGGTTTTTTCATACGTATGCAAGTATCATATAGTAGTTACCCAGCAAAAAAAGGTACTCCCTCTGTAAAGAAACTTTTAGTTTTGTACTACTCACCGTCAAAACAACATATGGTTTAGACAATTGGCCATCTTCATAAATCCAGTCATAATTGGACATCAACTCTCGTACAAATGTACCTCTTAAATGGGTCTGTTTAGGACACATCTAGATGTGACATAGTTATGATACATCTAAGCTGATGTTCACTCTATTTGTGGTCTTTTTTTGTCCTAGTTTTTATTTATTTCTTATTGCTGCATTATATATTTGTGGGAGCTTAGATGCGACATCCTTAAAAAATATCTACATGTGAATTAGACAAACTGAACTTAAATAGTCAGCAGATTGGTATTGCTACATGAACAACCAGCGATATGCAAAAGGTGCAAATGGAGAACGGGCTCCATGCATCCCGGTGCTCAAATGCCAGTTTTATACTCCCTCTGTCCCATAATCTCTACTCTTAATGGACGAGTTGATTGAATAGTCCCGCCACTTTCGTCTAGGATTTTTCGTCTTGCTTTTTTTCGTCTGGTTTTTCTTCGTCCCACCTCCCACCCCCCCCTCCCCCTCCCACTGGTTTTCTTCACAATTAATCCATCTACGATAAGGCTATAAACTGAGAAATCTCAAATATGATAATTATAGTAATAAATCAATCCAGGTATGGTAAGGCCATAACTCAGGAAATTTCGAATATGGTAATTATTCTCTTCACTTCGTACGCCCCACCCCATTGATCAAAGGTCTCCCCCAGCACACGCCCCACCTATTTTTCCCACCTCCTGATTTGGAAAGTGATGATTCGATCACGTAATTCCCCCACACAAAAAAGAAGAAAGATTCAATCACATAATTTATATTCCTTATTATCCACATTACCATTCAATCATCTAAAAGATGAGAAGGACTCCCCTTTCGCACCAAATCGTGTAATTTTATATTCCTATCACTATTTACATTCATTTTTTCACCATGAATCAACCGTCATTTCTCCTTGTCTCTCGTATAGGCGGCAGCGCCGCACGACGGGGCAAAAGCAGCGGCGTAGATGGAATCAAAGAGGAGGATCGACAGTGGTCTAGCAACGAAGAAAGCACGCAGCGGCAGCAAGCAACAGATCATCCATCGGCGTCGTCTTCTCCTCAAGGTACGAAACGGAACCACCCCCGCCTTCTGTGTGCCTCTGTGGACACCTCGCTACTGTGTTGCCGTCCTCCTAGCAGCCATTGTCGCCCAACGGTTTGGTGCCTGCCTAATCAGCTGCCCCCGCCCTCACGTAGCGCAGTCCCTGGCCGCCTGCCTTCGTCGCCTCCCTCATGCAGCATAGCCACCTGGCGGCCTGCCGATTTGATGTGGAGCAGCGGCTAGGGGTGACTGATTTAGTGCGGAGTTGGTGCTATAGGGTGTGCGGCGGCAATCAATGATGGCCATCCTCAAGGGCACATGCTCGGCGAGACCCATGCTTCTCTCCATCGCCATCCAAGGTAATATGTTGTTGTTCCTCTTCTGCTGCTAAAGTATCGTGTGTCTTGTTCGTGCAGCAGGTCGCCCCGCTGAGAACATCAATGGGTTTCTTCTTCACCGACACTGTTGTTAGCGTGGCACAAGGGGGTTTGAGGTCCTGCTACGGTTGCGGATGCGTCTTCTGGCACGCCGTGGAGCGGTTCAAAACCCGTGGCGGAGGCACCGATTTCGATGGCGATGGCAAAAGGAGCAAACAGGATGGGATGTTGCCGCAAGGTTTCACGAGGAGTAAGATGTTTTTCGATGCCGTATTATCTTGCTTTTCTAACTCTGCATGTCAATGACTCATACTGAAGGAAGCTCAACATTGATGGTTACGCCCTGCTGATATTTGAGAAGTACTCCCTCTGTTCCTAAATATAAGACTTTAAAAAAATCTAATATGGACTACATACGTAGCAAAATGAATGAATCTACACTCTAAAATACGTCTATATACATCTGTATGTAGTCTATATTCGAATCTCTAAATAGACTTATATTTTGGAACAGAGGGAGTATTTACGAATTACAGAAATTTCCGTGTATATCTAGAGCCACTAAATATGCCTGCAAGTATGACCTCTATTTTCTATGGAAAACTATTTGTTGTTTGATTGTTATTTGTGTATCGAAATGCTTGAGACATATAATGACATTCTTACAAAATATGTGCATTTGGAAGATATTATCTCTAATGCATATCTCTAATGAATCAGTCCTATATGGAGGCGATTATAAATGAAAGTTATACATATGTACTTGCAGATAAAGTTATATGAACACTGAACCATGAATTAATTCCTGGGCATATGCATTTTTGAGTTCAGTTCAATTTCCGACTCATTAGTTACATGATATATTTATGTGCAGTGTTGAATAATTACATGCATTTGTGCTTGGTAATCTCTAATAGAGTTGGTCAAACTTAAAAGAAGTTTGACATAGGTCAAACCATAACTTCAAGTATTTTGGAACAGATGGAGTAGCTTTTTCCAAATGTTGTTATTTCCATTTCCATTTCACAACGGAGTCTATGTGTCAAGAAATCCAAGAACTCTTTTGTTCTTCAGCTCTTGAGCATGTGTGTGTCTTCAGAAAACTACCATTCGAAGGATTTTTTTTGAAACTAACGTCAGTTGGTACACGACCAAAGGGGTATAGTTATAGATATGTTTAGATACCAATTCTTCTAAAAAATCACGTGGCATATTATTGCAGATATACTGCTCTTGAATTTGCTACTATCGGGAGAGGGATGGTAGCTGAAGTAGATTCTTTTTATAGAAGTTGTCAGCATGAACACAACATAATTTCTTGTCTTGGACGAAAAGTTCACTTTGTCTCTGGACTTGGAGATACATTTTTTACAGTCACCAAGGTGTTTTAAGTGACTTTGGATAAACATTGTTTAGGTTTGGCTAATGCACTGAGACGTAGTTTCCAACAGAGCTCGGTATACTGAATTTTTTTATTGAATAGAAATCGGCACTTCTTTCAAAAAGAAACTCCACCAGTGACAACTATGTATACCAGATGGTAAATTTTCAGTGTGGAAGACACAAGTAGAAGTAGGGTGCACACACTAGTTTGTAACTACTTTACTAGAGTTTAAGACTACTGCCAAGAAAAGAGAATTTTAGATTACCCTAGGCAGCACTTGCGAGGCTAATGTGTTCCACCCTGTACATATGATTATGTAGTAGATTTTAAGAATTCGTTTCCTACTTGTTTTTACTAACTCGGATGCTATATGTTGTAGATGTTGTGGTAGCACCGCCATTCATTTATGTAGACTAGGCCAAGGCTTCACTAACTAATCTAATTGAGGTGTTTGACAAGAATATATTGATTTGGGAAAGGAGGAGCTTTCATTACTCTGATTAGGTTGGATACTGCAAGCTAAAGTTGGCAAGCTTGTCTTCTCTTGTACAATAGAGGGTGCAAATTATTTCTGTGACACGGATGAACAATAGAGGGTACAATCTTTTAAACTGCGAGGGGTACAAAAGGTTGAACCTATTTGTGTTCCTTTTGGCTTTCATTCTGAGTTATTTTCAACAGAAAACAACATGTGCCGAGTAAGACACTGGCTGCCAAAGGGTTCTATGTGGCCACTAAAGAAGAAAAATAAATGGACAAATTATTTGCCAATACAAGGTTGAAAATAGAACAAACAGTATGATGTTATTTTTTCCCACGACCATCAAGCTATAGATGAAATAGCAACATTGCACTGCACCAACAATAAAGTGATATTAAAGCAGGGGAAAGTTGACAACTTACAACTGCATGTGACATCTGGGTGGAGAGATACCAGGGGAAATCTGATTTTAACCAAAAGAAGACTTTTGTTACCTCTGAACTCTGAAGAGTATTTTGGAGCACAATTTTGCAAGACATTGAAAAAAACAATTTCTCTGAAAAAAACAATCAAATACTATAGGGACACTCATAAGGTTGTTTCGGATTTAGTTTACATCACACCTGAACACTAAACCAGTTTATAGCCTTTGTAAAAACACGTTTAGTCAACTGCTCGTGTGATCAACATTTGATATAGCGGGTACACAATGTATACAATGAATGCTAATGTTAGACATGTTGTGCCACACAAAATAATTAGCTCCAGTTTCTCAATTATTGGAGAGTATAAGCAGATTATATCCATTGCTTCACTAGGACTGGAATATCATCCATAAAACTAATCGAGAAGAAGGGCAGTTGGGCTGGCAACAGGCCAACAGTAGCAGACGAGTACGATGGGTGGAATAGGCAGGGAAAACTTGAGAATCAGTGGCATCAATCCTCTGGTGGTGGCCGCCGTACTTGGATAATGTGGCGGCTCTATAATGAGCAGCAGGTCGCGCCGGCGTGGTGGTCGCCCTCGGCATGACGGTGTGAACTCCTTGGCATCAGGGATCGACGGCGCGGCAGTGCGACTATGCTCTGCGCGGCTCGGCTGGGGTAGATGTCCGGGCCCAACGACAAGGGTGTCGTCCCTCCTCCTCGCCGCGCCACGTCGATGTGCCTGAAGGAAATATTCCCTAGAGGCAATAATAAAGTTATTATTATTTCCTCAATTCATGATAAATGTTTATTATTCATGCTAGAATTGTATTAACCGGAAACTTAGCACATGTGTGAATACATAGACAAAACATATAGTCCCTAGTATGCCTCTACTTGACTAGCTCGTTAATCAAAGATGTTTATGTTTCCTAACCATAGACATGTGTTGTCATTTAATGAACGGGGTCACATTATAAAGGTGCTCTACAAGTGTCTCTGAAGGTGTTTGTTGGGTTGGCATAGATCGAGATTAGGATTTGTCACTCCGTGTTTAGGAGAGGTATCTCTGGGCCCTCTCGGTAATACTCATCACTATAAGCCTTGCAAGCATTGTGACTAATGAGTTAGTTGTGGGATGAAGTATTACGGAACAAGTAAAGAGACTTTCCGGTAACGAGATTGAACTAGGTATTGGGATACCGATGATCGAATCTCGGGCAAGTAACATACCGATGACAAAGGGAACAATGTATGTTGTTATGCGGTTTGACCGATAAAGATCTTCATAGAATATGTAGGAACCAATATGAGCATCCAGGTTCCGCTATTGGTTATTGACCGGAGATGTGTCTCGGTCATGTCTACATAGTTCTCGAACCCGTAGGGTCCACATGCTTAACGTTCGATGACAATTGGTATTATGAGTTTATGTGATATGATGTACTGAAGATTGTTCATAGTCTCAGATGTGATCACAGACATGACGAGGAGTCTCTAAATGGTCGAGACATAAATATTGATATATTGGACGACTATATTCGGACACCGGAAGTGTTCCGGAGAAGTTTTAGATAAAACTGGAGTGCATGAGGGTTACCGAAACCCCCCGGGGGAACAAGTGGGCCACGTCGATGTGCCTGAAGGAAATATTCCCTAGAGGCAATAATAAAGTTATTATTATTTCTTCAGTTCATGATAAATTTTTATTATTCATGCTAGAATTGTATTAACCGGAAACTTAGCACATGTGTGAATACATAGACAAAACATATAGTCCCTAGTATGCCTCTACTTGACTAGCTCGTTAATCAAAGATGGTTATGTTTCCTAACCATAGACATGTGTTGTCATTTGATGAACGGGATCACATCATTAGGAGAATGATGTGATGGACATGACCCATCCGTTAGCTTAGCATTATGATCGTGGCAGTTTCATTGTTACTGCTTTCTTCATGACTTATACAAGTTCCTCAGACTATGAGATTATGCAACTCCCGAATACCGGAGAAACACTTTGTGTGCTACCAAACGTGACAACGTAAATGGGTGATTATAAAGGTGCTTTACAGGTGTCTCCGAAGGTGTTTGTTGGGTTGGCGTAGATCGAGATTAGGATTTGTCACTCCGTGTTTCGGAGAGGTATCTCTGGGCCCTCTCGGTAATACTCATCACTATAAGCCTTGCAGGCATTGTGACTAATGAGTTAGTTGCTGGATGTATTACAGAACGAGTAAAGAGACTTGCCGGTAACAAGATTGAACTAGGTATTGGGATACCGACGATCGAATCTCAGGCAAGTAACATACCGATGACAAAGGGAACAACGTATGTTGTTATGCTGTTTGACCGATAAAGATATTCGTAGAATATGTAGGAACCAATATGAGCATCCAGGTTCCGCTATTGGTTATTGACCGGAGACGTGTCTCGGTCATGTCTACATAGTTCTCGAACCCGTAGGGTCCTCACGCTTAACGTTCGATGATAATTAGAATTATGAGTTTATGTGATATGATGTACCAAAGGTTGTTCGGAGTCCCGGAGGTGATCAAGGACATGGCGAGGAGTCTTGAAATGGTAGAGACATAAAGATTGATATATTGGACGACTATATTCGGACACCGAAAGTGTTCCGGAGAAGTTTCGGATAAGACCGGAGTGCCAGAGGGTTACCGGAACCCCTCGAGGGAACTAGTGGGCCTAGATGGGCCTTAGTGGGAGAAGAGGAAGGGCCGGGAAGGGCTGCCCGTGCCCCCTTGAGTCCAAAAAGTACAAGGGAAGGAGGGCGGCGCCCCCCTTTCCTTCCCTTCCCCCTCTTCCTTCCTCCTTCCCCCTCTCTTCCCTTGTTGGAAACCTACTAGGAATAGGATTCCTAGTAGGAATCCTACTTGGGGCGCGCCACATGAGGGCCGGACGGCCTCCCCCCCTTTCTCCTTTATATACGGGGGCAGGGGGCACCCTAGGACACACAGGTTGACAATTGTTTTAGCCGTGTGCGGTGCCCCCCTCCACAGATATCCACCTCGGTCATATCATCGTAGTGCTTAGGCGAAGCCCTGCGCCGGTAAGTTCATCATCATTGTCACCACACCATCGTGTTGAAGAAACTCTCCCTCGACCTCAGCCGGATCTAGAGTTCGTGAGGACGTCACCGAGTTGAACGTGTGCAGATCATGGAGGTGTCGTACCTCTGGTGCTAGGATTGGTCGGATCATGAAGACGTATGACTACAAGAACTGCGTTGTCATAACGCTTCCGCTTTCGATCTACGAGGGTACGTAGACAACACTCTCCCCTCTCGTTGCTATGCATCACCTGGAGATAGATTTTACGTGATCATAGGAATTTTTTTGAATTTACCGCGTTCCCCAACAATGGTATCAGAGCCAGGTCTATGCGTAGATGTTATATGCATGACTATAACATAAAGAGTTGTGGGAGATAATAGTCATACTGCTTACCAGCATGTCATACTTTGATTCGGCGGTATTGTTAGATGAAGCGGCTTAGACCGACATTACAGCGTATGCTTACGCAAGACTGGTTCTACCGACGTGCTTCGCACACAGGTGGCTAGTGACTGTCTGTTTCTCCAACTTTAGTTGAATCAAGTGTGGCTACGTGTGACGCCCCGGTTTCAATCATACACTAATCATGCACACAAATGTGTACGATCAAGATCGGGGACTCACGGGAAGATATCACAACACAACTCTAAAACATAAATAAGTCATACAAGCATCATAACACAAGCCAGGGGCCTCGAGGGCTCGAATACAAGTGCTCGAACATAGACGAGTCAGCGGAAGCAACAATATCTGAGTACAGACATAAGTTAAACAAGTTTGCCTTAAGAAGGCTAGCACAAAGCGGGATCAGATCGAAGAGACGCAGGCCTCCTGCCTGGGATCCTCCTAACTACTCCTGGTCGTCGTCAGCGGGCTGCACGTAGTAGTAGGCACCTCCGGGGTAGTAGTCGTCATCGACGGTGGCGTCTGGCTCCTGGGCTCCATCGTCTGGTCGCAGCAATCGAGTAGAGATAGGGGGAAAAGGGGGAACAAGGCAACCGTGAGTACTCATCCAAAGTACTCGCAAGCAAGGAGCTACACTACATATGCATGGATATATGTGTAAAGGGCCATATCAGTGGACTGAACTGCAGAATGCCAGAATAAGAGGGGGATAGCCAATAATGTCGAAGACTACGCTTCTGGCAGCCTCCGCCTTGCAGCATGTAGCAGAGAGTAGACTGAAGTCCTCCAAGTAGCATCACATAGCAATAATCCTACCTGGCGATCCCCTCCTCGTAACCCTGAGAGAGAGCGACCACCGGGTTGTATCTGGCACTTGGAAGGGTGTGTTTTATTAAGTATCCGGTTCTAGTTGTCATAAGGTCAAGGTACAACTCCAAGTCGTCCTGCTACCGAAGATCACGGCTATTCGAATAGATTAACTTCCCTGCAGGGGTGCACCACATAACCCAACACGCTTGATCCCATTTGGCCGGACACACTTTCCTGGGTCATGCCCGGCCGCGGAAGATCAACACGTCGCAGCCCCACTGTAGCGACCCGACCCGAATGGATCAAGTCTCTGTGCTTTCGTGTCATCCCTGGATCGGTATCTTTGACACACACAAGACTCGAAGGATTTATAACAGAGGTAAATCACATGTATAAAGTAACGTAAATACTATTACCTCGATCCAAATATATAGCGGAAGCAACAAGGTTGTGGATTCCCATCAACACCAACGGCAAAGTTGAGTATAGGAAATCGTAACCCTAACGTATTACTTACTCGTAAATCGAAAATTCTGCAACATGAAAAGTTGCAGCCAAACGGTCACACATGGAATATGCTGGCAATGTAACACATAGAGAGTAATGAAAGAATAGGCTATACTACATGCATATATGGCTGGTGGAAAGCTCTATGGTTACAGTTTTTGCGAAAAGCCAATTTTTCCCTACTTCAAAGGAATAAATTTATTTAACTATCATGGTGGTTGTGAAACATTGAGAATGGTTGACAGCATCCTCAATCCCAATTAAAAGTACTCATTAAAACCCAACAATATTAATTAGAAGTAACATGATGAGATCAACAGGATATCCAGGTACTAGATACTCAAAATTGTCCATAACCGGGGACACGGCTAACAATGATTAGTTTGTACACTCTGCAGAGGTTTGCGCACTTTTCCCCACAAGACTCGATCGCCTCCGTTTGGTTTCTCGCACTACATGGTGTTTGAGAAATGGATGACCGAGACATAGTCTTTCAGAAGCGCTAGCACCTTACATGTGGGTAGACCGTACCAACCTACATCCCCTACATCAGCTAGTCTGCCCGTAAGAGTTCGCACAACTTAGTCAACTACGTCAGAGCCCATAATTGGCTTGTGGCTGCACACGGAAGTTTCAGTTTGAATAATCTTATGATCCCTTAGAGCCTGGGTGGCGGTCCAAGAAATACAGAGCAAGTCCTGATGGAAACCAGGTGCCTCAATCCACCCAGATGTGTGTTTAAGTTGCCACCTTAGATAAACCATTAATTAACAATCTCACATCTGTCATGGATATTCACTCACCCAATCCACGTCTACTAGCATAGCATGGCATAATAAGCAAACGTAGAAGTAACTCCCAAGGGTTTCATAAGTAAAACATGTAATAGGTACTACCTCAATCTACTTCCCATCCCACAATTTAATTAGATCCTAACCATGCAAGTGTTCGAGGATTGATCTAATGCATAAAAACTGGATATGAGAAGGGTATGATAAAGTGTTACTTGCCTGCAAAGTTGATGAAGATGATTCGCACTCAAAACTCTTGATAGATCTACTCGTCACACTCCGGTCAATCTATCGTAATCAAGCAATAGTAACCACACATAAGCAATCACTCAAAAGATCGGAAAGAACGAAGAAAACAATTCGGAAAACGTCAAAACCAAATCAAATAACTCTTGCAGCATAAAACAATTTCTAACAGTACCAAAATTATGTGAATTTGGCCTTATCAGAAAGTTTAGGTCAAGAGCTTCGATTAGCAAAAGAATCAACTAAATCGATTCTGAAACTCAAGTTATGATCAAGCGAAGTTCAAATACAAATCTGTTTGAATTCAAATTTTAAAACTTTCAAAAACATGTTTGAGTTGTATTACTGGATAGAGGAGATCATAACTAAGAAGTGGGCGTTGGTTTCGTTGGATTCCGACTTACGAGTAAAAAGTTATAGCCGTTTGAAGATTAGGGACTACGGATAGGTCCATGACGGAAATTAAAATAAAAGAAAAATCTATCGGCTTAACGCTCGCTAAACAAAACCGGAAAGAAAAACGGCGAGAAAACCGATCTAGGGTTTGGAAAGGAAACCAAACGAAAAACCGATCTAGAAAACGAAAGCGAAACCGATCTAGAAAGCGGAACGAAACCGATCTAGAAAGCGTGGCGCTGAGGCTAGTACCTCAAGAGGCGAGGGCTCTCATGGTGGCGGCGAGGGCGGCGGCGGCGGCAAGTGGCGGCGGCAAGGCGCAGGAGGGGCGGTGGCGCAGGAGGGGCGGCGGCGGCGCTGGTGAGAGGCGGCGGCGAGGGCGGCGGCGGCTATGGCGGCGGCGGCGGCTATGTGGGGCGGCGGCGCGGCGGTGGCACTGCTGCTGCTGCTGCTGCTGTGGAGGAGAGGAGAGAGAGGAGAGGAGAGTTGATTTGATGTGTTGGAGGGGGGGTGCTTGGGTATTTATATTGGGGAGGGGAGAGGTTTTGCTTGGGGTAGGGGACAAGAAATAGATTAGGATTAGGAAACAAGAGGAATAGATCTAGGAATAGATACGGAATAAACGAAGTAGGAAAAGAGTCCTACTAGGACTTGGGAAAGGAGGCGCCTCCTGGCTTCCCGGTCTTGCTGCGTGATGGCCTTGTGGTCGGCGGCGTGACTAGCGGCTTGGGCCTTTGGCCCAAGGCGCATTAACTCTTTTTTTTTTAATATTTTTTTAACAGAGACAAATAAAATAATAAAACCAAATAAATAAATATATTATATAGGCATATAATATATCAAATTTTTAGAAAAAGATTTCCTACACGATGAACTTTATTCTAGCTTCAAATAAAATACAAAAAATTCAAATAAAACAAACAGTGCTACTACCTAATAAAATCCACTGAAAATCATTTTAAAAATATCAAAATGATTTCAAATTAATTCTCTCCAATTTTCTGATGTAGGGAATCATGTTACCCTATTTCCATTATTTTATTTTTGGAGAAAATAATTTGAATAAAACTCAAATAACTCCAAATTGAAAAATAATTCAAAGGAACTTTGAATTTAATTCTTTGAAACTCCCAACTCATATTTCATATGTTTTGAAGAAGTCATTTTATCTTCTCTCGTGAAAATCATTGTGTTGCATAAAGTTTCAGAATTGGAAAATATTTTCAAATGAAATTCAAATATTTTCAACACCCTTGTCATTTAAATAAATGGAAGAAGTCATGTCATCTTCTCTCCGTGGTTTTGTGATGAAAAGAATTTGAATTCGAAGATCATAAAAGAAAAATGAAAGTTTGGGAAAGTCCTTTTATTCCTCTCATCTAACTTTCAAAAGTTTGAATTCACTCACTTTCAGTCAATCAATCAAGCAATCAATCAAATCTATCTATTTGTTTATAACATTCCAAAATTTAGAATTTTGGGATGTTACAAACTTCCACCCTTAAAATGAATCTCGTCCTCGAGATTCGGAGAGGCTAGCAAGAAATAGGTTAGGGTTTGGGGTCTTCTCGAAAATCCATTGATCGTCTCCGGGTCTTGGGTGCTACCACCCTTAGAAGCATTGTTAAGGTTCCATCAAAACTCATATACTCCATCCTTATTGTTGACAGTGTCGGTCTTCTCAAATCGTAAGGATAATTCCTTCTCTGGGCTCTTCGGTAGTGGCAAAACCTTTTCCTCAATTCTTTTGTCCTTTCTCTGGGTAAGGTTATTCAAATTGGGTCTTCATAGCTGACGGTCCGGCGCCAATTCTAAACAAATATCGGTATCTCATGGTGGTCAACGATTTATGGTTTCTCCTGCAGAAAACGGGTCTGGGTTGAACCTCACCGTATATCCTACGGTTGGCAACAACTGCCATGTACAAGGGAAAAAAAATACGTATACCTTTCTAAGGTTCAAACAAGGTTTTGATCGTCGTCTCTCTACTGTAGGTAAGTCACTCAGATTTACTATCCCATATAGCAAAGCAAATAATAAGAGTAAGTCGGTATGGTGATCAATCCATCCCGCACCCAAATCATTACCTTGTATATGGTTTAGCGAATCTCGCATTCTAACACTCGGTCATCCTCACAAGCATTGCAGAATTTTCTCTTGTCGACGAACCAAGTTCGAAATCCATTGATTACGCAAGCCAACAAAACATCTATCGTTCCTTAACAACTCTCGGGTTTTGCGTAAACTCCTATGAATTTGTTGGTCGATAAAATCGTAACTCTTCAGGTTTTTCCTTCAAGAAGAGTGTGCTTGCTTCTTGGCAGGTCTGGGCACGTGGGTTATGGCCCATCTCATCACTTGAAATCCTTGAACACATCCTCGGGGCAACTGATCGTTATCCCAACATCCAACTCCCTGGCATACTTAAATCCATCCAATTTTACTGTCTCTTTTCCTTATATTTGCACCAAACTAAGACGTGATTACTCAGACTCATCATGGAATTTCCATTGATCCATATTTCCAACATCATACCTCCTTTATATCCAATAACACTTCATCTCTTCATCCTCGTGGGATGTCCCACATACCGTGATAAAACTTATACTTATGAAATCCATACTCCACTTCGTGGAACCTCATTATCCTTTCCAGGGTCAAGCGTCCTTACAAGGAAATATTGGCCATCTCTGCATGGCACTTCTTCAACTGGAAAACGTGAAACACATCATGAACTCCTGACAGTCCTTCGGGTGACTTTAGCCTATTCTCCCATACGCTCCAAAACTCGGTATGGTCCTACAAATCTCGGGGCTAACTTTCCCTTAACTCGAAATCGTTTAACTCCTCGCAGAGGTGGCACACAAAGATATGCTCTGTCTCCGATTTCATAGACTACCTCTATGCATTTTTGAGTCTGCATAACTTTTCTGCCTGGTCTAAGCTATCTTCAGTCTATCTCGAATCAACTTAACATTCTCTTCTGACTCCTTGATCATATTTGGTCCAAACAACTGACGGTCTCCAACTTCATCCCACATCAACGGTGTCTGGCTCCTTCTCCCATACAAAGCTTCAAAAGGGGCCATCTTCAAACTGACTTGGTAGCTGTTGTTGTGTGAGAACTCCCCGTAGGGTAGATTATCATCACTACTAGATCCATAATCTAGCGCACACGCTCTCAACATGTCCTCCAAAATCTGATTGACTCTCTTGATTTATCCATCTGTCTGCGGATGAAAGGCTGTACTGAACTCTAGCCTAGTACCTAAAGTCTGGTGCGGCTGATTCCAAAACTTTGAGGTAAACTGTGTTCCTCTATGATGGTCCTCGGAACTCCATGCAGACATACGATCCTTTTCCAATATATCTTGGCCAACTTTGCACTTGTATTTCACTGGGATAAAGTGAGCCACTTTGGTCAAGCGAGTCAACTACTACCCAGATAGAATCATATCCCAATCGGGTTCTGGGAAATCCGGAAATGAAATCATTCCAAGCTTATCCCACTTCCATTCGGGTATCGGCATAGGCTGTAGTAATCCTGCTGGTTCTGATGCTCTGCTTTTACTTTCTCTGGCATGCATCACTTACGACTACATACTCCATAATATCCTTCTTCATACCAGTCCACCAGAAACACTCCTTCAAATCCCAATACATCTTGGTGTTTCCAGGGCGAATCAAGTATGGTGAGTCATGAGCCTCCTGAAGTATTAACTTCCTAATCTTTGCATTATTGGGTATATGTACACTGTCCTCAAACCATAAGGTGTCGTGCTCATCCTTACGAAAACCTTTGGCCTTTCCTTTGCTCATCCTCTGTTTTACCTCAACAATATCTTTGTCATCCTTCTGAGCTTCACGGATCTTTCTCAACAATGTAGACTGAACTTCCATTGCTACAACAAAACCTTTGGGAACAATCTCCAACCAAAGTTCCCTGAAAATCCTCGGCTAACTCCTTTGATAATCCTCCGATTATGAGGGTATTCGTCCTTATTTTATTTATGGTTATATCCTATTTCTCCACAAGGCTTGCACGCACAAGGTTTCTTCATATCCTTTCCATAAGGCTTCAACACGGGACACAAACCGAGACTTTAGCAAAGTCAACTTAAATTCTTCCCAAGTGGTTACTCCTGGCCACATTGATGGTTTGGTACATCCTCCACTAGATATCAGCACCTCTTTCAAAGCACTGAAGAGCATGCTAGGTCATATCTTTTCTGACTATCGGGTTATTCTTCATGTGATCCTCCATGTTCTGAATCCATCGGTCTGTCTCCAATTGACTCATTGGTCCGGAAATTACAAGCTCATCTCCATCCATCCTGTAATGGGTCCATGGGTTATGGGGTGGGATAAGAGAGATCGAGAGGGATGCACACAATACAAACAATGGTTTTGAAAAGACAGATTTTATTGTGGCTGTCGGAAAACATCAAACAAATGACAGCTCACAATCGTCGCATCTAACGTAGGTATGTAACAGGGGTTTGGTCTTCTAACGGTCAATAAATCTTCAAAGTCATCAAACTCTTCCAATCTTGATCATGTCTCTGATGGCTCCTTCTGATCATGCTTGTCCTTCTCAAGTTCTTTTGCAAGATCATCTCTATTGACGCAGAGTCTCTCGTGACGTCCTTCAATATTTCTGGAGTTACGTTCCAACTTCTGGATTCAACTTCCTTGACATGAACCATGGTCCTACTGTCCTCCAATTCCTGATGAATCTCCGGTATCTCGATGTTTTGCTCCTTCATCTTGTCTACTTTCAGCTTCTGGGTCCTGAGTTCTTCACGAACTGCTTCCTTATCAAATACTGCTTCCTGCAGATCCACCTTAAACTTCTTCATGTAATACTCTAGATCCTGGTGATACACCAGCTAAGGTTAGAACTCCAACGTTTGCAGATAGATGTTCCATCAGCTTTCTACCATCCAATCCTTCCATGCATCTGCATGCTTAACTCCGCACGGTGACAATAGCATAGGCGGGCGATAACATCATGGATAGCGTGTTTCTGCTCTTGTCATTTTCATGAGCTATCATTCCATAGTTGATATCTCCTGCCTTAGGGTTTTCCTGACAAAGCTTTGAATTCTAATGCTCCATGTTCTAGCCTTTCTCCGATACACCTTGATCTCGGTTATTGATAACTTCCATAGTCTGCCAAGTTCCATAAGCGTAACCTTCCTAGGTCATACAAATCCGGAATTTATTTGGAGTCTTCAAATCTCCTAGTCTTCGGAGTCTTCACCGTTGTAGTTTCCGTTTACACGGTAAAATCATCTTCATTCCAAATGGTCTTAGTTGTCCGATATCCTGTCTCCTTGGAGTGGTCTCATCAGTCAAATCCTCGAGTGGTCAAAAGGGAAAAGGGGTATGGTCTCACTAAAAGGAATATTTGAATAAGCTCAGAAGAGAAGAGAGGTAAAAGATCTTTTTGAAAATGAAGTTGTAGAGAAAAATCTTTCCTATGGGCTTGTCAGTTTCTAGGGTCACGTCCTACAGTCAACATGTGCTCTGATACCATCTTGTAGCGACCCGACCCGAATGGATCAAGTCTCGTGCTTCGTGTCATCCACGGATCGGTATCTTTGACACACAAGACTCGAAGGATTTATAACAGAGGTAAATCACATGTATAAAGTAACGTAAATACTATTACCTCGATCCAAATATATAGCGGAAGCAACAAGGTTGTGGATTCCCATCAACACCAACGGCAAAGTTGAGTATAGGAAATCGTAACCCTAACGTATCACTTACTCGTCGTCTGAAAATTCTGCAACATGAAAAGTTGCAGCCCGAAAACGGGTCAGCACATGGAATATGCTGGCAATGTAACACATAGAGAGTAATGAAAGAATAGGCATATATGGCTGGTGGAAAGCTCTATGGTTACAGTTTTTGCGAAAAGCCAATTTTTCCCTACTTCAAAGGAATAAATTTATTTAACTATCATGGTGGTTGTGAAACATTGAGAATGGTTGACAGCATCCTCAATCCCAATTAAAAGTACTCATTAAAACCCAACAATATTAATTAGAAGTAACATGATGAGATCAACAGGATATCCGGTACTAGATACTCAAAATTGTCCATAACCGGGACACGGCTAACCATGATTAGTTTGTACACTCTGCAGAGGTTTATGCACTTTTCCCCACAAGACTCGATCGCCTCCGTTTGGTTTCTCGCACTACATGGTGTTTGAGAAATGGATGACCGAGACATAGTCTTTCAGAAGCGCTAGCACCTTACATGTGGGTAGACCGTACCAACCTACATCCCCTACATCAGCTAGTCTGCCCGTAAGAGTTTGCACAACTTAGTCAACTACGCCAGAGCCCATAATTGGCTTGTGGCTGCACACGGAAGTTTCCAGTTTGAATAATCTTATGATCCCTTAGAGCCTGGGTGGCGGTCCGAAGAAATACAGGCAAGTCCTGATGGAAACCAGGTGCCTCAATCCACCCAGATGTGTGTTTAAGTTGCCACCTTAGATAAACCATTAATTAACAATCTCACATCTGTCATGGATATTCACTCACCCAATCCACGTCTACTAGCATAGCATGGCATAATAAGCAAACGTAGAAGTAACTCCCAAGGGTTTCATAAGTAAAACATGTAATAGGTACTACCTCAATCTACTTCCCATCCCACAATTTAATTAGATCCTAACCATGCAAGTGTTTGAGGATTGATCTAATGCATAAAAACTGGGTATGAGAAGGGTATGATCAAAGTGTTACTTGCCTGCAAAGTTGATGAAGATGATTCGCACTCAAAACTCTTGATAGATCTACTCGTCACACTCCGGTCAATCTATCGTAATCAAGCAATACTAACCACACATAAGCAATCACTCAAAAGATCGGAAAGAACGAAGAAAACAATTCAGAAAACGTCAAAACCAAATCAAATAACTCTTGCAGCATAAAACAATTTCTAACAGTACCAAAATTATGTGAATTTGGCCTTATCAGAAAGTTTAGGTCAAGAGCTTGATTAGCAAAAGAATCAACTAAATCGGATTCTGAAACTCAAGTTATGATCAAGCGAAGTTCAAATACAAATCTGTTTGAATTCAAATTTTAAAACTTTCAAAAACATGTTTGAGTTGTATTACTGGATAGAGGAGATCATAACGAAGAAGTGGGCGTTGGTTTCGTTGGATTCCGACTTACGAGTATAAAGTTATAGCCGTTTGAAGATTAGGGACTACGGATAGGTCCATGACGGAAATTAAAATAAAAGAAAAATCTACCGAGTTAACGCTTCGCTAAACAAAACCGGAAAGAAAAACCGCGAGAAAACCGATCTAGGGTTTTGGAAAGGAAACGAAATGAGAAACCGATCTAGAAAGCAGGCGAAACCGATCTAGAAAGCGGGCGAAACCGATCTAAGCGGACGTGGGCTGGGCTAGTACCTCAAGAGGCGAGGGCTCGGCGGTGGCGGCGTAGGGCGGCGGCGGCAAGTGGCGGCGGCGGGCTGGTGAGTGGCGGCGGCGCTTGGTGAGGCGGCGGCAGAGGGCGGCGGCGTGGCTATGGCGGCGGCTATGTGGCGGCGTGGCGGTGGCACTGCTGCTGATCTTCTTGTGGAGGAGAGGAGAGGAGAGGAGAGGAGAGTTGATTTGATGTGTTGGAGGGGGGTGCTTGGGTATTTATATTGGGGAGGGGAGAGGTTTTTCTTGGAGTAGGGGACAAGAAATAGGTTAGGATTAGGAAACAAGAGGAATAGATCTAGGAATAGATACGGAATAAATGAAGTAGGAAAAGAGTCCTACTAGGACTTGGGAAAAGGAGGCGGCTCCTGGCTACCTGTGTCTTGTGGCGTGATGGCCTTGTGGTGGCGGCGTGACTAGCGGCTTGGGCCTTTTGGCCCAAGGCGCTGCGCTTCTTTTTTTTTTTTTTTTAAATATTTTTTTTAACAGAGACAAATAAAAATAATAAAACCAAATAAATAAATATATTATATAGGCATATAATATATCAAATTTTTAGAAAAAGATTTCCTACATGATGAACTTTATTCTAGCTTCAAATAAAATACACAAAAATTCAAATAAAACAAACAGTGCTACTGCCCTAATAAAATCCACTGAAAATCATTTTAAAAATACCAAAATGATTTCAAATTAATTCTCTCCAATTTTCTCGATGTAGGGAATGATGTTACCCTATTTCCATATATTTTATTTTGGAGAAAATAATTTGAATAAAACTCAAATAACTCCAAATTGAAAAATAATTCTAAGGAACTTTGAATTTAATTCTTTGCAACTCCCAACTCATATTTCATATGTTTTGAAGAAGTCATTTTATCTTCTCTCGTGAAAATCATTGAGTTGCATAAAGTTTCAGAATTGGAAAATATTTTCCAAATGAAATTCAAATATTTTCAACACCCTTGTCATTTAAATAAATGGAAGAAGTCATGTCATCTTCTCTCGAGGGTTTTGTGATGAAAAGAATTTGAATTCGAAGATCATAAAAGAAAAATGAAAATTTGGGAAAGTCCTTTTATTCCCTCTCATCTAACTTTCAAAAAGTTTCGAATTCACTCACTTTCAGTCAATCAATCAAGCAATCAATCAAATCTATCTATTTGTTTATAACATTCCAAAATTTAGAATTTTGGGATGTTACACCCACCTAGGCTCAATAGAGAGGTCAGCACGCCGGTCTAAACCTAAGCGCACAAGGGTCTGGGCCCATCGCCCTTAGCACACACACGTTCTTGACAGTAACGGCCGGAAGCAGACCTAGCCTAACAGGCGTTCAGTCCAATCCGTAGCGCCACTCGATCGCCGACGGCGTCACGAAGTGCCGGCTGATCTAACGACGTCGAGTGCCCATAACTGTTCCCCAGCGTAGTTGGTTAGTGCGTATAGACCAAATGGCGGACTCATATCAAATACCAAGATCTCGTTAAGCGTGTTAAGTATCCGTGAGCGCCGACCAGGGCCAGGCCCACCTCTCTCCTAGGTGGTCTCAACCTGCCTGTCGCTCAGCCATAAAAAAGTGATCGGGGCCGTCGGGAACCCGGGCCCACCTCTACCGGGATGGAGCCACTGTCCTTTCACCCCCATCTCCGAACAGTATCACGAGGTAATGTAACGATGTAAAGTATATAGTATATGCTGTGATCACCTCCCGAAGTGATCACAGCCCAGTAGTATAGCATGGTAGACGGACAAGAGTGTAGGGCCACTGATGGAACACTAGCATCCTATACTAAGCAGTAGGATAGCAGGTAAAGGTAACAACAGTAGTAGCAAGGACTGGCTATGCATCAGGATAGGAATAACGGAAAGCAGTAACATGCTACACTACTCTAATGCAAGCAGTATAGAGTAGAATAGGCGATATCTGGTGATCAAGGGGGGGCTTGCCTGGTTGCTCAGACAAGAAGGAGGGGTCGTCAACACCATAGTCGATCGGGGCACCAGCAGCGGCGTCGGTCTCGGTGTCTACCTGAAAGAAGTAACGGAGGGGGAACATAATAAATAAAAGAGGAATCAAAGCATCACAAAGCATAACATGGCAATACGCGGTGCTAGAGGTGACCTAACGCAGTAGGAGGCGATACCGGCGAAGGGGGGAAACATTCGGGAAAGTATTCCTCGTGTTTCACGTTTTCGGGCAGAGGAGCCGGAGGGGAAAGGATGCGAGTTCGATAGGTTAGGGGGTGTGGCGGACGAACGGGATGCATAACCGGAATCGTCTCGTCATTCTGAGCAACTTTCATGTTGAAAATATTTTAATCCGGGTTACGGATTAAAAGATATGATTTTCTAAAGATTTTATTAATTTCTGGAATTTAATTAATTCGAAAATGATTTAATGACATCAGCATGATGTCATGCTGACATCAGTAGTCAACAGAGTTGACTGGTCAACCTGAGCAGTGGGTCCCACTGGTCAGTGACACATTTTAATTAACAGATTAATTAAACTAATCATAATTAATTAGGGGAGTGGGCCCCACTGTCATTGTTTGATTAATTAACTAACAGTTAATTAGGTTAATCTAATTGTGATTAATTAACTTAATTAATTCATTATTAATTAATTTAATTATTATTATCTATTTATTATTTATTTTTTTAATTCCTTTTTAAGCGTTCGGGGTGGGGCCCCATGTCAAGGGCCCTGTGGGGCCAAACGGCAGGTCGACGGCGCCAGGCGCTAGCCCAGCCTGTGGGCGAGTGGTGGCGGGCTTGCGGCAGCAAGACGCCTGTGGGCGTGGGCGTGAGGCGAGGCAGTGGCTGGGCCAGCGATGAGGCTGGCGCGGCGAGGCGGCGATCGTGCATGGCAGGCGTGGAGAGCGAGAGCATCAGGCGGGCGCCGTGGGATCGCGCGGGCGTGAGTGGGGGTGCAGCGCGCGTGCGCTGCAAGACGGGGCGGCCGGGCCACGATGTCCAACGGGCAGGGAGGAGGAGGAGAGAGGGAAGGATTCGTTGCTCACCCCTTGCGGGGATCTGGGCGCGAGGCTCGCGAGAGCCGAGTTGAGGAGGAGGATGGGGACGAGCGCCGGCAGGGAGGAGGCGGCGACGGACGACGAGCTCCGAGAGGAGGCAGCGAGCGCTGGAGGCCTCTAGGCGGCGTCGGCGATGAAGCTGCAGCCAACATGGGGCCGTTGGCGGCGGCGGACCGGGGCGGCGGCCTGCTGGTGGTCGTCGGTGACGAAGGGAGGCGGCGCACCGATGCACGCGAGGGGATCGTGCGCGGGAAGCTCCTCTTCCCCGGCACGATGCGTGCGTGCGTGTGTGTGTGTGCGTATGGTGTGGTGTCGTTCTGGGTGGCATGTGGCGGAACGATCCACGGGCGGGGGTGCGTGATGGGGAGCGGCGGAGGGCGACGCCGTTCGGGGGAGGTGCCTGTGTCGGGGTCGAGCGAGGGAGGAGGGGATCGGGCTCCTCCCGATCCAGATCCAGAGCGAGGGGGTGGAGGAGAGCGAGTGGGAGGGGGGCGAGTGGGTGACGGGGTGGTTAGGGTTTTCCCCGCTTCGTGGGGATAAGGCAGGGGTGGGTCGGTCATTTGGGCGGGTGGGCGGCTGGCGGTGGTGGGCCGCCTGACCCAGTTGGTCAGGGGGCCTTTTATTCTTTTTTCGTTTTGTTTTCTATTTTTGTATTTTCTTTTATTATTTCTTTTCTGTTTAAATTCATTTAAAAGTATTTAGGCATTTTATAAAAATGTGTTTACTCCACCATAATTACCGATGCAATAATTGACATAGCCCGAACATTTTTGTTTTAATATTTGAAAACTTTTGTTGTTTGACTTATTTAGGATTTAAATTTGAAACGGTTTTGAATTAACCCGAGATTAATTACAGTGACAAAGGTGACGTGGCACCATTAACGTGAGATTACTGTAGCATGATTATCCGGGCGTCACAATTCTCCTCCACTACAAGAAATCTCTTCCCGAGATTTAAGAGGTAGTGAAAGGGGGAAGGTTTGGTAACGAATCTAGCGGGTCTTCTCATGCTGGCTTGCTCTTCTCGAAGAGACCGGTCCAATACATTGATGTCTTCATTTCTCTGCTTCAAGTCATCAAGATAAAGTCGGTATCCTTTCTTCGGGGGTTCCATCGTACTTACGAAAGAATAAGGGGGTATTCCGGGAGAACGAACCTCTACAAGGTTGACTATCGGTCGATATCATCGGGGAAGGTGGCAGAAAGTAACTCTCGAATTGAAACTTAAGAAAATATCGAGAGCAAAGTAATGAGGTTTCATGGGATGTTTCTAGCGAGCAGGCAACTGTTCGATGCCTGAAACAGGGCGTGAAAGGGGCTCAAAGCAATCGGGAATAAGTATTGCGTCTGATACCTGAATAGATCAACAGGAAAGTGGCCCATGAATTACATACAAAGTCAAGCATGAGGAATAACTTTGACAACAGGGGGTACAGGAGAGTCAGGTTTCGATCATGTGGAACTGTGGGTTATGGGCCCACCATGTGGGGTAAAAGAAGGAAGGGCGTTGACGTCTTGCACGATCGCATAAGAAAGACATGTCAAAGCATAGCCTGTCAGTTATGTTGGCAACAATGTCGGTACCAAGGGCGAGGGACGAAGAGAACCATCTTCTTGCTCGTTGAACGAGGCGGACCAATAGGCAAAGTTCTCGTCCATCGGCGGTTACCGGAATGTCATCAACAAAAGTAACAGGGTCTTTCTGACAGAATTGTACACCGAGGTATTTACATAAGCAGGAGAATATTACTGCTTAGATCATATAGATCACCAGTAAGGTTAAAAGAAACAATGGAAAGGAAAAGGTGATCATGAGATTAAACAGAACAATGGAAAAGAAAATGTGTTTAAACACACATTTCAGGGATATATCCTTCCCAAGGAAAAGCAGAGCATGATATCCATGTCAGGATATAATTTAGAAAACCCTTTAGGTAAGGGGAGAGAAATTTCAAGACATTACCCATACAACGGTGTTTGGATAATTGAGCAAGAAACATCTTAGCATTGGGCTTCAAATGTTCTTGTTGAAAATCGGAGTACCACAGACATGCTTCGAGATAGCATTGACAGGGTCTTCAAGCAAATGTCAGACTTTGGATACAAAGGATCCATCGGAAACAACTTATAGAATAAGTCTTACAATTTCCTCATGGAAGAATGGATAACCTTGCTGAAAAGGAATTATAACAATAGGGCCTCCGGCCAGGTGTGCTAGGCACGACGTCACCTTCCCGGGTCACATAAAGACCGTTGCTATAACTCTTGGAAATATGTTCCAACCATCATATCTGACCGAGATTCAGATCTGATTGGTGTCAGGATACCTCAGACTCAGGATGCCTGAGAAGAAAGGTGCAACACAAATTGTCGAGATGACATTGTAAGATTCTCGAGAGATGTACTACGGAAGCGAGTTCCGAAACAAAAGCCCAACATTAAACCAATGAAGGGATAAGGTGGTAGCTGATAGGCTCAACAACAAATCATCGAGATTTCCAAGGGATGAATTTCCACAATTAGGTGAACAAGGAAATATCATTTGTCGGATCAAATGATATAACGATGTATGCTCGAGGGAAAACATACACAACTAAACAATGATAGTAGGGTGCACCCAGGAATCTGGATTAGGTAGCACGATCAATGTTCGAATGATGACTCAATAAGCAATAGACTTAGAATGGAACTATCGACCATTAACTTCAAAGCAATAGGGTTGCTAGAAGTACAGAATCCAAACAGCATCGTTCACTTGTTGGTACCCCGGTCGGGATCAACACAAGGACCAAGAAAAATGGTGATGGTGAGAAGTATCACTATACCAAGAATCCTAAAGAGGTGGTGAAATTCCCACGGCATTCTTGACATAAGGGTGGTAATACTCCAAGGTAAATAAGAACAATGCTGGGTAGCAAGGAATTCAAGGTATAACACGAAACACGAACAAGTTTGTGTTGGAGGGAAGGCAATAAGTGGCTGATGATAACACAACTCATCGAGGGCAAGGATGGTATTTCTCATCACGAATTGAATTGATATCTTGGAAAAGCTCGGAATACTGATGATGATCACGACACATTTGTCGAGAGATTTCACGAAGATGTAATCGATCGACGATGACATCAAGTCAAACGAATGATGAAGCGAAAGGTTGTTGGAACCACGTGTAGGACACAGACCCGAGATCAAGTTTGTTGTTCAAGATGGAATGATAAGACAAGGAAACCGACGTAAACTTAGCTCAATCTCCGAATGTTGTGCTCCGGAATTAAGGACCCGGTAGCACAGTTAAAATTAGCACGATAATGATGTAGCCGATCAGGCTAGGAGTGACGGGATGGAGTATTAAACTTCTCAACCACAAAGTAATTGGGGTGCGAATCTCGGTGTTGATTCGATTCACAAATCGGGGTTCTCGGCTGATGACAACCCATAACCCGTGGAGTGACTGTGATGGGGAAACGTACTACTTCATCAGAAATTCATAAGATGAAGTGCAATGGGTTGATATGCTCGAGATACCAGGGGGTAATACTCGAAGGTAGAACAAAATAGAGGTTGGGAAGGTGTACTGATCTGCAGAAGGCAAGTACTTTAACTTGTCTGAGAAATAGAATCAAAGGAGAACAATCATGGTCGGAACCCACGATCATAAAGGATCGAACCACGGATACAAGATGAACTTATAACAAGGGGTAATTATTTTTACGAGCAGCTTCCATGATAAGTTATACATCGTGTCCATGGGCATGAACGCAAGGTTCAAGGTCGACTCCCACTTCTTCAATGTATAACCTTCTGTTCACTTCTCGCTTTGATAAAGGCATTAGTGTTGAAAGTTTTACGGTGAAATACCGGATGAGTATGACTCGTGAAAACTTCGAGTTCACACATATAAAGGAAGGCGTGGGTTCAACCCGCCAGGTATCGTGGAAACATATACCACAAGCTTCAATAGTAAATACCACCAGCTCGAAAGCAGAGCATGGTTGGTCAAGCAGAGGATACAATGTACCAAAGGCATTATGTATCAGGGGAAAGAACTCACAAGGTGATTAATTATGAAGGACACTGTCGGATAATAATCCAACAGTGGATTTGGCGATCCACAATGGAGCTGATGTGAGTATCGATACCCAACCAGAGGAAGAAAGAATGCAAATGCATCGGTTTATAGAACATCTGAATAATTCAATGTTTAAATAACAAAGGGATTATGCTTTTCAAATCAAGGGATCAGAAGCAAACGCTCTGATTTAAGGATGGATAAGTTGAGTAGGCTTAGGGATACCATCAATGGTAATTTGATTGGTCGAGATTCAGCTCATGTTCAAAATGACATCTGAGCCGGAAGGATAATTTAAAAGGATCAACAACCGATGGTTGTGAACATTCACAACGTATTGAATCAACGGACTCAAAAATGATGGTGACAAAGGATGCCAATATGACTACTATACTTATGGGATTAATCATAATGAAAGCAAACAAGAAATTCCAGAGCAATAGGTTGCAGAGGATTTTCGGAATACCGAATGGTATTTCGAAGACTTTTGTGTAACACATGATCAACTGGGGGATGAGCGGATACTCGATAAGTGCGAGAATTAACCGTAGGGGTATTCAGGTGACAAAGAACAGCAAGGCGAGAAGCTCAAAGGATTATCGAAACAACGGCGAGTTTTTCGAGGTATCTTGTAATAACAAGACCAAGCTGGGGATGAATGTAAGAATAACAACGCAAGTAGTTATCCATAAGGGTTTGCGGTGGAAGGGAATTGCAAACGCGATGAACACAAGTTCTCGGGTTAACGGCGGAGAGTATCTTGAGGTCTTACGGTGCAGCGAGATGATCATCGATAATAAGGGCTCTCCGGGTGAAAGTGATAACGAGATCTAATGTTAGATTTAGTAAACTTCATTTAACCCGAATAGAGGAGAGATCGAGTCGAGTAAAGGTCGAGGAGTAAAAGATCCTAGTACCACCCAATGGCAGCGTGGGCCCGTAAGGCACACAGCCATGTTAGTAAAAGTTTTGCAATGTCTAGACTCGACTTGACCAAGGAGTGTGGAAGGGGATTCCTACAGGCAATCGGCTCGATACCAACTTGTGGCGCCCCGATTCAATCGTACACTAATCATGCACGCAAATGTGTACGATCAAGATCGAGGACTCACGGAAGATATCACAACACAACTCTAAAACATAAATAAGTCATACAAGCATCATAACACAAGCCGAGGGCCTCGAGGGCTCGAATACAAGTGCTCGAACATAGGCGAGTCAGCGGAAGCAACAATATCTGAGTATGAGACATAAGTTAAACAAGTTTGCCTTAAGAAGGCTAGCACAAACTGGGATCAGATCGAAGAGGCGATGGCCTCCTGCACAGGATCCTCCTAACTACTCCAGTGGTCGTCGCCGGGCTGCGTAGTAGTAGGCACCTCCGGGTAGTAGTCGTCATCGACGGTGGCGTCGCTCAGGCTCCATCGTCTCAGTCGCAGACAATCGAGTAGAGATAGGGGAAAAGGGGAACAAGGCAACCGTGAGTACTCATCCAAAGTACTACAAGCAAGGAGCTACACTACATATGCATGGATATATGTGTAAGGGCCATATCGGTGGACTGAGCTGTAGAATGCCAAAATAAGAGGGGATAGCTAATCTGAAGACTACGCTCGAAGCCTCCGCCTTGCAGCATGTAGCGAGAGAGTAGACTGAAGTCCTCAAGTAGCATCACATAGCAATAATCCTACCCGCGATCCCTCCTCGTAACCACGAGAGAGCGACCACGGGTTGTATTTGGCACTTGGAAGGGTGTGTTTTATTAATTATCCGGTTCTAGTTGTCATAAGGTCAAGGTACAACTCCAAGTCGTCCTGTTACCAAAGATCACGGCTATTCGAATAGATTAACTTCCCTGCAGGGGTGCACCACATAACCCAACACACTTGATCCCATTTGGCCGGACACACTTTCCTGGGTCATGCCCGGCCGCGGAAGATCAACACGTCGCAGCCCCACCTAGGCTCAACAGAGAGGTCAGCACGCCGGTCTAAACCTAAGCGCATGTGAAGTGCAGGCCCATCGCCCTTAGCACACCTGCACGTTGCGAACGCGGCCGGAAGCAGACCTAGCCTAACAGCCGTTCCAGTCCAATCCGGCGCTCGCCGCTCAGTTGCTGATGTCACGAAGTGCTTCGGCTGATACCACGACGTCGAGTGCCCATAACTGTTCCCGCGTAGTTGGTTAGTGCGTATAGACCAAATGGCGGACTCGGATCAAATACCAAGATCTCGTTAAGCGTGTTAAGTATCCATGACGCCGACAGGGCCAGGCCCACCTCTCTCTAGGTGGTCTCAACCTGCCTGTCGCTCCGCCATAAAGTAACGATCGGGAACCCGGGCCCACCTCTACCGGGATGGAGCCACCGTCCTTTCAGCCCCATCTCCGAATAGTATCACGGGTAATGTAACGATGTAAAGTATATAGTATATGCCCGTGATCACCTCTGAAGTGATCACAGCCCGATAGTATAGCATGGCAGACGGACAAGAGTGTAGGGCCACCGATGGAACACTAGCATCCTATACTAAGCGAGAGGATAGCAGGTAAAGGTAACAACTTGAGTAGCAAGGACTGGCTATGCATCGGGATAGGAATAACGGAAAGCGATAACATGCTACACTACTCTAATGCAAGCAGTATAGAGTAGAATAGGCGATATCTGGTGATCAAGAAGCGGCTTGCTGGTTGCTCGAGACAAGAAGGAGGGTCGTCAACACCGTAGTCGATCGGGGCACCAGCAGTGGCGTCGGTCTCGGTGTCTCTAGGAAAAAGTAACGTGGAGGAACATAATAAATAACAGAGCAATCAAAGCATCACAAAGCGTAACATGGCAATCTGGCGGTGCTAGAGGAGACCTAACGCAGTAGGAGGCGATACCGTGAAGAAACATCAGGAAAGTATTCCGGTGTTTTGCGTTCGAGCGGAAGGCCGGAGGAAAGTTTTGAGTTCGATAGGTTAGGGGCGTGGCGGACGAGCGGGTTGCGTAACTTAGGAATCTTCTCGTCGTTACGAGCAACTTTCATGTTGAAAATATTTTAATCCGGGTTACGGTTAAAAGATATGATTTTCTAAAGATTTTATTAATTTCGGAATTTAATTAATTCGAAAATGATTTAATGACATCAAGCATGATGTCATGTTGACATCAGCGATCAACAGAGTTGACTGGTCAACTGACCGATGGGTCCCATCGTGATGACTGACATTTTAATTAATGATTAATTAAACTAATCATAATTAATTAGGGGAGTGGGCCCCATTGTCATTGTTTGATTAATTAACTAACAGTTAATTAGGTTAATCTAATTGTGATTAATTAACTTAATTAATTCGTTATTAATTAATTTAATTATTATTATCTATTTATTATTTATTTTTTTAATTCCTTTTTTAAGCGTTACAGGGCCGGGGCCCCATGTCGATGTGTGGGGCCAAGCAGGTCTGAGGGGACAGGCGCTAGCCCGCGAGCACTGTGGGCGAGGTGGCGGGCTTGCCGAAGGCGCGCACGCCTAAAGGCGTCTTGGCGTGAGCAGGGGAGGCCGTGGCTGGGCGGCGATGAGGCTGGCCGCGGCGAGGTAGTGATCGTCATGGGTGGCGTGGAGGCAGAGAGCATCAGGCAGGGCGCCCGTGGGATGCGCCGGGCGTGAGTGGGGGGGTGGTGCGCGAGCGCGTGCGTGCGCACGGCCAGGGCGCGGCCGGGCCACGATGTCCAACGGGGCAGGGGGAGGAGGAGGAGAGGGGAAGGATTCGTTGCTCACCCCCGTTGCAGGGGATCTGGGGCGGCGAGGCTCGCAGGAGCCGAGTTGAGGAGGAGGATGGGGACGGCGCCCGGCGAGAGGAGGCGGCGACGACGACGGCGAGCTCAGCGGAGGCAGCGTGGCGCCAGAGGCCTCAGCGGCGTCGGCGATGAAGCTGCAGCCAACATGGGGCAGTTGGCGGCGGCGGACCGGGGCGGCGGCCTGCTGGTGGTCGTCGGTGACGGAGGGAGGCGGCGCACCGATGCACGCGAGGGGATCGGGCGCGGGAAGCTCCTCTCCCCGGCACGATGCGTGCGTGCGTGTGTGTGTGTGTGTGTGTGTGTGTGTGTGTGTGTGTGTGTGTGTGTGTGTGGTGTCGTTCCGGGTGGCATGTGGCGGAACGATCCACGGGCGGGGGTGCGTGATGGGGAGCGGCGGAGGCGGCGCCGTTCGAGGAGGTGCCGTGTCGAGGTCGGCGAGGAGGAGGGATCAGGCTCCTCCTGATCCAGATCAAAGCGAGGGTGGGGAGAAGCGAGTGGGAGGGGGGCGAGTGGGTGACGGGGTGGTTAGGGTTTTCCCCCCTTCATGGGGATAAGGCGAGGGGGTGGGTCGGTTAATTTGGGCAGGTGGGCGGCTGGCAGGATGTTGGGCCGCTGGCCCAGTTGGTCAGGGGGCCTTTTATTCTTTTTTTGTTTTGTTTTCTATTTTTGTATTTTCTTTTATTATTTATTTTATGTTTAAATTCATTTAAAAGTATTTAGGCATTTCATAAAAATGTGTTTACTCCACCATAATTACCGATGCAATAATTGACATAACCCGAACATTTTTGTTTTAATATTTGAAAACTTTTGTCGTTTGATTTATTTAGGATTTAAATTTGAAACGGTTTTGAATTAACCCGAGATTAATTACAGTGACAAAGGTGACGTGGCACCATTAATGTGAGGTTACTGTAGCATGATTATCCGGGCGTCACACTACGCCAGGTCCTTGTTGAAGGTTAAAACAGCACACTTGACGAAAAATCATTGTGGTTTTGATGCGTAAGTAAGAATGGTTCTTGCTAGAAGCCCGTAGCAGCCACATAAAACTTGCAACAACAAAGTAGAGGATGTCTAACTTGTTTGGGCTTGCTGTGATGTGATATGGTCAAGCATGATGTGATATAAATTCTTGTATGAGATGATCATATTTTGTAACAAAGTTATCGGCAACTGGCAGGAGCGATATGGTTGTCGCTTTATTGTATGCAATGCAACCGCCATGTAATTGATTTACTTTATCACTAAGCAGTAGCGATAGTCATAGTAACAATAGTTGGCAAGACGATAATGATGCTATGATGGAGATCAAGGTGTCGCACCGGTACGATGGAGATCTGTTGGGGAACGAAGTAATTTCAAAAAATTTCCTACGATCACGCAAGACCATGGTGATGGCATAGCAACGAGAGGGGAGAGTGTCCGTCCACGTACCCTCGTGAGACCGAAAGCGAAGCGTTATAACAACGGTTGATGTGATGTAGTCGCGTCTTCACGATCCGACCGATCCAAGCACCGAGCGTCACGGCACCTCCGAGTTACGCACACGTTCAGCTCGATGGCGATCCCGGACTCCGATCCAGCAAAGTGTCGGGATGAGTTCCGTCAACCTGACGGCGTGGTGGCGATGTTGATGCTCCACCGGCGCAGGGCTTCGCCTAAGCTCATGACGATATGACTTCTCCGGCGCAGGGCTTCGCCTAAGCTCATGACGATATGACGAAGTGGAATATGGTGGAAGGGGCACCGCACACGGCTAAGGAAAGATCCGTAGATCAACTTGTGTGTCATGGGGTGCCCCTGCCCTCGTATATAAAGGAGCCAAGGGGGTGCGGCCAGCCTTGGGAGGCGCTGGAGGAGTCCTACTCCCACGGAGTAGGACTCCCCTGTCCTAGTTGGAGTAGGATTGGGGAGGGGAAGAGGGAAGGCGCGCCCCCTCTCCTGTCTTATTCGGACTAGAGGGGAGGGGCGCAGCCCACCTGGCCGCCCTTCCCTTCTCCCTTGTGGCCCATGAAGGCCCATATACCCCGGGGTTCAGTAACCCCGGTGTTCGGTAACATCCTGTTTTCACTCGGAACCATTCGAAGTCAAACATAGGCTTCCAATATATCAATCTTTATGTCTCGACCATTTGAGACTCCTCGTCATGTCCGTGATCACATCCGGGACTCGAACAAACTTGGTGCATCAATACTTATAAACTCATAATGAGCTGTCATCGAAGCGTTAAGCGTGCGGACCCTACGGGTTCGAGAACTATGTAGACATGACCTAGAACCATTCTTGGTCAATAACCAATAGCGGAACCTGGATGCCCATATTGGTTCCTACATATTCTCTGAAGATCTTTATCGGTCAAACCGCATAACGACATACGTTGTTCCTTTGTCATCGGTATGTTACTTACCCGAGATTCGATCGTCGGTATCAATACCTAGTTCAATCTAGTTACGGTAAATCTCTTTACTCGTTCCGTAATACATCATCTCACAACTAACTCATTAGTTGTAATGCTTGCAAGGCTTAAGTGATGTGTATTACCGAGAAGGCCTAGAGATACCTCTCCGACAATCGGAGTGACAAAACCTAATCTCGAAATCGCCAACCCAACAAGTACCTTTGGAGACACCTGTAGTACTCCTTTATAATCACCCGATTCGTTGTGACGTTTGGTAGTACCAAAGTGTTCCTCCGTAAGCAGGAGTTGCATAATCTCATAGTTATAGGAACATGTATGGGTCATGAAGAAAGCATTAACATACTAAGCGATCAAGTGTTAAGCTAACGGAATGGGTCTTGTCAATCAGATCATTCAACTAATGATGTGACCTTGTTAATCAAATAACAACTCCTTGTTCATGGTTAGGAAACATAACCATCTTTGATTAACAAGCTAGTCAAGTAGAGGTATACTAGTGACACTCTGTTTGTCTATGTATTCACACATGTATTATGTTTCCGGTTAATACAATTCTAGCATGAATAATAAACATTTATCATGATATAAGGAAATAAATAATAACTTTATTATTTCCTCTAGGGCATATTTCCTTGAGTCTCCCACTTGCACTAGAGTCAATAATCTAGTTCACATCATCATGTGATTCAACACTAATATTCACATGTATGTGATTAACACCCATAGTTCACATCGTCATGTGACCAACACCCAAAGGGTTTACTAGAGTCAATAATCTAGTTCACATCGCTATGTGATTAACACCCAAAGAGTACTAAGGTATGATCATGTTTTGCTCGTGAGAGAAGCTTAGTCAGCAGGTCTGTCACATTGAGCCGTATCTATTTTACAAATATTCTATGTCTACAATGCTCTGCGGAGCTACTCTAGCTAATTGCTCCACTTTCAATATGTATCCAGATTGAGACTTTAGAGTCATCGGATCGAGTGTAAAATGCTTGCATCGATGTAACTCTTTCTGACGGGCTTTTTATCACCTCCATAATCGAGAAATATTTCCTTAGTCCTTACTAAGGATGTTCTTGACCAATGTCGATGATCTACTCCTAGATCACCATTGTACTCCTTGCCAAATTCAGAGCAAGGTACACAATAGGTGCAGTACATAGCATAGCATACTTTATAGAACCTATGGTGAGGCATAGGGAATGACTTTCATTCTCTTTTCTATTTTCTGCCGTGGTGGGATTTTGAGTCTTTACTCAATTTCACACCTTTGCAACACAGGCAAGAACTTTTCTTTGACTGTTCCATTTTGAACTACTTCAAAATCTTGACAAGGTATATATTTATTGAAAAAACTTATCAAGCGTCTTGATCTATCTCTATAGATCTTGATGCTTAATATATAAGCAGCTTCACCGAGGTCCTTCTTTGAAAAACTCCTTTCAAATACTCCTTTATGCTTTGCAGAATAATTCTACATTATTTCCGATCAACAATATGTCATTCACATATACTTATCGAAATCTGTAGTGCTCCCACTCACTTTCTTGTAAATACTGAGGCTTCTCCAAAAGTCAGCATAAAATCATATGCTATGATCAACACATCAAAGCATATATTCCAACTCGAGATGCTTGCACCAGTCCATTGATGGATCATTGGAGCTTGCACATTTTGTTAGCACCTTTAGGATTGACAAAATCTTCGGTTGCATCATATACAACTCTTCTTTAAGAAAAGCATTAAGAATGCAGTTTTGACATCCATTTGCCGATTTCACAAAATGTGGCAATTGCTAACATGATTGGACAGACTTAAGCATCGCTACAGATTGAGAAAATCTCATTGTAGTCAACACTTTGAATTTGTCGAAAAACCTTTTTTGCGACAAGTCGAGCTTTGTAGATAGTAACACTACTATCAACATCTGTCTTCCTCTTGAAGATCCATTTACTTAACATGGCTTGCTGATCATCGAGCAAGTCAATCAAAGTCCATACTTTGTTCTCATACATGGATCCTATCTCAGATTTCATGGCCTCAAGCCATTTCGCGGAATCTGGGCTCATCATCGCTTCCTCATAGTCCGTAGGTTCATCATGGTCTAGTAACATGACTTCCAGAACATGATTACCGTACCACTCAGTGCGGATTTTACTCTGGAAGACCTCGAGGTTTGGCAGCAACTTGATCTGAAGTTTTATGATCATCATCATTAACTTCCTCACTAATTGGTGTAGGAATCACTGGAACTGATTTACGTGATGAACTACTTTCCAATAAGGAGAAGGTACAATTACCTCATCAAGTTCTACTTTCCTCCCACTCACTTCTTTCGAGAGAAACTTCTTCTCTAGAAAGGATCCATCTTAACAACGAAAAACTTGCCTTCGGATCTGTGATAGAAGGTGTACCCAATAGTCACCTTTGGGTATTCTATGAAGACGCACTTCTCCGATTTGGGTTAGAGCTTATCGGTGAAAACTTTTTCATATAAGCATCACAACTCAAACTTTAAGAAAGCGACGACTTAGGTTTCTTGCTAAACCATAGTTCATACGGTGTCATCTCAGCGGATTTAGATGGTGCCCTATTAAGCGTGAATGCAGCTGTCTCTAATGCATAACCCCAAAGCGATAGTGGTAAATCGGTAAGATACATCATAGATCGCACCATATCCAATAAAGTGCGGTTATGACGTTCGGACACACCATTATGCTGTGGTGTTCGGTGGCGTGAGTAGTGAAACTATTTCACATTGTTTTAATGAAGGCCAAACTCGTAACTCAAATATTTTTCCTCTGCGATCATATCGTAGAAACTTTTATTTTCTTGTTACGATGATTCTTCACTTCACTCTGTAATTCTTTGAACTTTTCAAATGTTTCAGACTTGTGTTTCATCAAGTAGATATACCTATATCTGCTCAAATCATCTTGTGAAGGTCGAAAATAACGATACTTGCCACGAGCATCAACACTCATTGGATCGCATACATCGGTATGTATTATTTCCAATAAGTTAGTAGCTTGTTCCATTGTTCGGAGAACGGAGTTTTAGTCATCTTGCCCAAAAGGCACGGTTCACAAGCATCAAATGATTCATAACCAACTGATTCCGAAAATCCATCTTTATGGAGTTTCTTCATGCGCTTTACACCGATATGACCCAAGCGGCGATTGCCACAAATAAGTTGCACTATCATTATTAACTTTGCATCTTTTGGCATCAATATTATGAATATGTGTATCACTACGATCGAGATCCAACAAACTATTTTTATTGGGTGTATGACCATTGAAGGTTTTATTCATTTAAGCAGAACAACAATTATTCTTTGACTTTAAATGAATAACCGTTTTGAAAACTATTTTCATTGGGTGTATGACCATGAAGGTTTTATTCATTTAAACAGAACAACAATTATTCTTTGACTTTAAATGAATAACCTTTTGCAATAAACATGATCAAATCATATTCAAGCTGAGCGCAAACACCAAATAACATTTATTTAGGTTTAACACTAATCCCGAAAGTATAGGGAGTGTGCGATGATGATCATATCAATCTTGGAACTACTTCCAACACTCATCTTCACTTCCCTTCAACTAGTCTCTGTTTATTCTCAGTAACTCCTGTTTCGAGTTACTAATCTTAGTAACCGAACAAGTATCAAATACTCAGGGGATACTATAAACACTAGTAAGGCACACATCAATAACCTGTATATCAAATATACTCTTGTTCACTTTGCCATCCTTCTTATCCACCAAATATTTGGGGTATTTCCGTTTCCAGTGACCATTTCCTATGCAGTGTAAGCACTCAGTTTCAGGCTTTGGTTCAGCTTTGGGTTTTTTCATGGGAGTGACAACTTGCTTGTCATTCTACTTGAAATTCCCCTTTCTTTCCCTTTGCCCTTTTCTTGAAACTAGTGGTCTTGTCAATCATCAACACTTGATGCTCTTTCTCGATTTCTACCTTCGTCGATTTCAATATCACGAAGAGCTCAGAATCGTTTTCGTCATCCTTGCATACTATAGTTCATCACGAAGTTCTAGTAACTTAGTGATGGTGACTAGAGAATTCTGTCAATCACTATCTTATCTGGGAGATTAACTCCCACTTGATTCAAGCGATTGAAGTACCCAGACAATCTGAGCACATGCTCACTAGTTGAGCGATTCTCCTCCATCTTTTAGCTATAGAACTTGTTGGAAACTTCATATCTCTCAACTCGGGTATTTGCTTGAAATATTAACTTCAACTCTTGGAACATCTCATATGGTCCATGACGTTCAAAACGTCTTTGAAGTCCCGATTCTAAGCCGTTAAGCATGGTGCACTAAACTATCAAGTAGTCATCATATTGAGCTAGCCAAGCGTTCATAACGTGCGCATCTGCTCCTGCAATAGGTCATCACCTAGCGGTGCATTAAGGACATAATTCTTACGTGCAGCAAAGAGGATAAACCTCAGATCACGGATCAAATCCGCATCATTGCTACTAACATCTTTCAACACAATTTTCTCTAGGAACATATCAAAACAAACATATAAAAGCATAGGGAAGCAACAATGCGAGCTATTGATCTACAACATAATTTGCAAAATACTACCGGGACTAAGTTCATGATAAATTAAAGTTCAATTAATCATATTACTTAAGAACTCCCACTTAGATAGACATCTCTCTAGTCATCTAAGTGATTACGTGATCCAGATCAACTAAACCATGTCCGATCATCACGTGAGATGGAGTAGTTTCAATGGTGAACATCACTATGTTGATCATATCTACTATATGATTCACGCTCGACCTTCGGTCTCCGTGTTCGAGGCCATATCTGTTATATGCTAGGCTCATCAAGTTTAACCTGAGTATTCGCGTGCGCAACTGTTTTGCACCCGTTGTATTTGAGCGTAGAGCCTATCACACCCGATCATCACGTGGTGTCTCAAAGACGAAGAACTTTCATAGCGGTGCATACTCGGGAGAACACTTCTTGATAATTTTGGTGAGAGATCATCTTATAATGCTACCGTCAATCAAAGCAAGATAAGATGCATAAAGGATAAACATCACATGCAATCAATATAAGTGATATGATATGGTCATCATCATCTTGTGCTTGTGATCTCCATCGCCAAGCACCGTCATGATCACCATCGTCACCGGTAGCGACACCTTGATCTCCATTGTAGCATCGTTGTCGTCTCGCCAACTATTGCTTCTCGACTATCGCTACTCCTTAGTGATAAAGTAAAGCAATTACATGGCGTTGCATTTCATACAATAAGCGACAACCATATAGCTCCTGCCGATTGCCGATAACTTCGGTTACAAAACATGATCATCTCATACAATAAAATATAGCATCACGTCTTGACCATATCACATCACAACATGCCCTGCAAAAACAAGTTAGGCGTCCTCTACTTTGTTGTTGCAAGTTTTACGTGGCTGCTACGGGCTGAGCAAGAACCGTTCTTACCTACGCATCAAAACCACAGCGATACTTCGTCAAATAGACTCCGTTTTAACCTTCTCAAGGACCGGGCGTAGCCACACTCAGTTCAACTAAAGTGAGAGAGACAGACACCGCCGGTCACCTTTAAGCAACGAGTGCTCGGGCGGTGAAACCAGTCTCGCGTAAGCGTCTGGCGTAATGTCGGTCCGGGCCGCTTCATCTCACAATACCGCTGAACCAAAGTATGACATGCTGGTAGGTAGTATGACTTGTATCGCCCACAACTCACTTGTGTTCTACTCGTGCACATGACATCAACGCATAAAACCAGGCTCGGATGCCCTTTGTTGGGGAGCAGTAATTTCAAAAATTTCCCACGATCACGCAAGACCATGGTGATGGCATAGCAGCGAGAGGGGAAGTGTCCGTCCACGTACCCTCGAGACCGAAAGCGAGCGTTATAACAACGCGGTTGATGTAGTCGTGCGTCTTCACGATCCGACCGATCCAAGCACCGAGCGTCGGCACCTCCGAGTTCTGCACACGTTCAGCTCGATGGCGATCCCGGACTCGATCCAGCAAAGTGTCGGGATGAGTTCCGTCAAGACGACGGCGTGGTGGCGATGTTGATGCTCCACCGGCGCAGGGCTTCGCCTAAGCTCGCGACGATATGACTTCTCCGCGCGAGGCTTCGCCTAAGCTCATGACGATATGACCGAAGTGGAATATGGTGGAAGGGGCACCGCACACGGCTAAGGAAAGATCCGTAGATCAACTTGTGTGTCATGGGGTGCCCCTGCCCTGTATATAAAGGAGCCAAGGGGGTGCGGCCAGCCTTGGGAGGCGCGCTGGAGGAGTCCTACTCCCACCGGGAGTAGGACTCCCCCTGTCCTAGTTGGAGTAGGATTGGGGAGGGGAAGAGGAAGGGCGCCCCCTCTCCTTGTCCTATTCGGACTAGAGGGGGAGGGGGCGCAGCCCACCTGGCCGGCCCTTCCCTTCTCCTTGTGGCCCATGAAGGCCCATATACCCCGGGGTTCCAGTAACCCCGGTGTTCGGTAACATCCTGTTTTCACTCGGAACCATTCGAAGTCAAACATAGGCTTCCAATATATCAATCTTTATGTCTCGACCATTTGAGACTCCTCGTCATGTCCGTGATCACATCCGGGACTCGAACAAACTTCGGTGCATCAATACTTATAAACTCATAATGAAGCTGTCATCGAAGCGTTAAGCGTGCGGACCCTACGGGTTCGAGAACTATGTAGACATGACCTAGAACCATTCTCGGTCAATAACCAATAGCGGAACCTGGATGCCCATATTGGTTCCTACATATTCTCGAAGATCTTTATCGGTCAAACCGCATAACGACATACGTTGTTCCCTTTGTCATCGGTATGTTACTTACCCGAGATTCGATCGTCGGTATCCAATACCTAGTTCAATCTCGTTATCGGTAAGTCTCTTTACTCGTTCCGTAATACATCATCTCACAACTAACTCATTAGTTGTAATGCTTGCAAGGCTTAAGTGATGTGTATTACCGAGAAGGCCTAGAGATACCTCTCCAGACAATCGGAGTGACAAAACCTAATCTCAAATCGCCAACCCAACAAGTACCTTTGGAGACACCTGTAGTACTCCTTTATAATCACCCGATTCGTTGTGACGTTTGGTAGTACCAAAGTGTTCCTCCGTAAGCGGAGTTGCATAATCTCATAGTTATAGGAACATGTATGGGTCATGAAGAAAGCATTAACATACTAAACGATCAAGTGTTAAGCTAACGGAATGGGTCTTGTCAATCAGATCATTCAACTAATGATGTGACCTTGTTAATCAAATAACAACTCCTTGTTCATGGTTAGGAAACATAACCATCTTTGATTAACAAGCTAGTCAAGTAGAGGTATACTAGTGACACTCTGTTTGTCTATGTATTCACACATGTATTATGTTTCCGGTTAATACAATTCTAGCATGAATAATAAACATTTATCATGATATAAGGAAATAAATAATAACTTTATTATTGCCTCTAGGGCATATTTCCTTCAAGATCATGAGATGCTTCGGTGATGGAGATCATGAGCACAAGATGATGATGGCCATATCATGTCACATATTTTGATTGCATGTGATGTTTATCTTTTATGCATCTTATTTTGCTTAGTACGGCGGTAGCATTATAAGATGATCCCTTACTAAATTTCAAGGTATAAGTGTTCTCCCTGAGTATGCACCGTTGCGACAGTTCGTCGTGCCGAGACACCACGTGATGATCGGGTGTGATAAGCTCTACATTCAAATACAACGGGTGCAAGCCAGTTTTTGCACACGCAGAATACTCGGGTTAAACTTGACGAGCCTAGCATATGCAGATATGGCCTCAGAACACTGAAACCGAAAGGTCGAGCGTGAATCATATAGTAGATATGATCAACATAGTGATGTTCACCATTGAAAACTACTCCATCTCACGTGATGATCGGACATGGTTTAGTTGATTTGGATCACATGATCACTTAGATGATTAGAGGGATGTCTATCTAAGTGGGAGTTCTTAAGTAATATGATTAATTAAACTTTAATTTATCATGAACTTAGTCCTGATAGTATTTTGCAAATTATGTTGTAGATCAATAGCTCACGTTATAGCTTTCCTATGTTTTTTATATGTTCCTAGAGAAAACTAAGTTGAAAGATGATAGTAGCAACGATGCGGATTGGGTCCGTGATCTAAGGTTTATCCTCATTGCTGCACAGAAGAATTATGTCCTTGATGCACCGCTAGGTGACAGACCTGTTGCAGGAGCAGATGCAAACGATATGAACGTTTGGCTAGCTCAATATAATGACTACTTGAGAGTTTAGTGCACCATGCTTTACGACTTAGAGCAGGGATTTCAAAAACATTTTTGAAACATCTCAGAGCATATGAGATGTTCAAAGAGCTGAAATTGGTATTTCAGACTCATGCCCGTGTCAAGAGGTATGAGACCTCTGACAAGCACTTTGCCTAAAAATTAGAGGAGAAATCGCTCAACTAGTGAGCATATGCTCAGATTATCTGGCTACTACAATCACTTGAATCAAGTGGGAGTTAATCTTCCAGATAAGATAGTGGTTGACAGAGTTCTCTAGTCACCATCACCAAGTTGCTGGAACTTCGTGATGAACTATAGTATGCAAGGGATGACGAAAATGATTCCCGAGCTCTTCGTGATGCTGAAATCAACGAAGGTAGAAATCAAGAAAGAGCATCAAGTGTTGATGGTTAAACAAGACCACTAGTTTCAAGAAAAGGGAAAAGGGAAAGAGAGGGGACTTCAAGAAGAATGGCAAGAAAGTTGTCGCTCCCATGAAGAAGCCCAAAGCTGGACCTAAGCCTGAAACTGAGTGCTTCTACTGCAAAGGAAATGATCACTGGAAGTGGAACTGCCCTAAATATTTGGTGGATAAGAAGGATGGCAAAGTGAACAAAGGTATATATGATATACAGGTTATTGATGTGTACCTTACTAGTGTTCATAGTATCCCCTGGGTATTTGATACTTGTTCGGTTGCTAAGATTAGTAACTCAAACAGGAGTTCTGAAGAATAAAAGAGACTAGTTGAGGGTGAAGTGACGATGTGTGTTGGAAGTAGTTCCAAGATTGATGTGATCATCATCGCACACTACCTATACTTTTGAGATTAGTGTTGAACCTAAATAAAAGTTATTTGGTGTTTGCATTGAGCATGAATATGATTAGATCATGTTTATTGCAATACGGTTATTCATTTAAGACAGAGAATAATTGTTATTCTGTTTACATGAATAAAACCTTCCATGGTCATACACCCAATGTTGATGGTTTATTGAATCTCGATCATGGTAATACACATCTTCATAATATTGATGCCAAAAGATACAAAGTTAGTAATGATAGTGCAACTTATTTGTGGCACTGCCGTTTGGGTCATATCGGTGTAAAGCGCATGAAGAAACTCCATAAAGATGGACTTTTGGAATCACTTGATTATGAATCACTTGGTGCTTGCGAACCGTGCCTCATGGGTAAGATGACTAAAACTCCGTTCTCCGGAACAATGGAACGAGCTACTGACTTATTGGAAATAATACATACTGATGTATGCGGTCCCATGAGTGTTGAAGCTCGTGGCGGGTATCATTATTTTCTGACCTTCATAGATGATTTGAGCAGATATGGGTATATCTACTTAATGAAACACAAGTCTGAAACATTTGAAAAGTTCAAAGAATTTCAGAGTGAAGTGGAGAATCATCGTAACAAGAAAATAAAAGTTTCTACGATCTGATCGTGGAGGAGAATATTTGAGTTACGAGTTTGGCCTTCATTTAAAACAATGTGGAATAGTTTCACAGCTCACGCCACCTGGAACATCACAGCGTAATGGTGCGTCCGAACATCGTAAAAGCACTTTATTGGATATGGTGTGATTTATGATGTCTCTTACAGATTTACCACTATCGTTTTGGGGTTATGCATTAAAGACAGCTGCATTCACGTTAAACAGGGCACCATCAAAATCCGTTGAGATGACGCCTTATGAACTATGGTTTGGCAAGAAACCCAAGTTGTCGTATCTTAAAGTTTGGGGCTGCGATGCTTATGTGAAAAAGCTTCAACCTGATAAGCTCGAATCCAAATCGAAGAAGTGCGTCTTCATAGGATACCCAAAGAAAACTGTTGGGTACACCTTCTATCACAGATCCAACGGCAAAATCGTTGTTGCTAAGAATGGATCCTTTCTGGAGAAGGAGTTTCTCTCGAAAGAAATGAGTGGGAGGAAAGTAGAACTTGATGAGGTAGTTGTACCTTCTCCCTTATTGGAAAGTAGTTCATCACAGAATTTAGTTCCCGTAATTCCTACACCAATTAGTGAGGAAGCTAATGATGATGATCATGAAGCTTCAGATCAAGTTACTACCGAACTTCGTAGGTCTTCCAGAGTAAGATCCGCACCAGAGTGGTATGGTAATCCTATTCTGGAAGTCATGTTACTAGACCTTGATGAACCTACGAACTATGAGGAAGCGATGATGAGCCCAGATTCCGCAAAATGGCTTGAAGCCATGAAATCTGAGATGGGATCCATGTATGAGAACAATGTGTGGACTTGCCCGATGATCGACAAGCCATAGAAAATAAATGGATCTTTAAGAAGAAGACTGGCGCAGATGGTAATGTTACTATTTACAAAGCTCGACTTGTTGTGAAAGGTTTTCGACAAGTTCCAAGAGTTGACTACGATGAGAATTTCTCACCCATAGCGATGCTTAAGTTTGTCCGAATCATGTTAGCAATTGCTGCATTTTATGATTATGAAATTTGGCAAATGGATGTCAAAACTGCATTCCTGAATGGATTTCTGGAAGAAGATTGTATATGATGCAACCAGAAGGTTTTGTTGATCCAAAGGGTACTAACAAAGTGTGCAAGCTCCATCGATCCATTTATGGACTGGTGCTAGCCTCTCGGAGTTGGAATAAACGCTTTGATAGTGTGATCAAAGCATATAGTTTTATACAGACTTGCGATGAAGCCTGTATTTACAAGAAAGTGAGTGGGAGCACTACAGCCTTTCTAATAAGTATATGTGATCGACATATGGTTGATCGGAAATAATGTAGAATTTTCTAGAAAGCATAAAGGAGAGTTTGAAAGGAGATTTTCAAAGAAAGACCTCGGTGAAGCTGCTTACATATTGGGCATCAAGATCTATAGAGATAGATCAAGATGATTGGTAAGATTTTTTAATGTGTATATACCTTCGCAAGTTTTTTGAAATAAGTTCAAAATGGATCAGTCAAAGAAGGAGTTCTTGTCTGTATTACAAGGTGTAAAGTTGAGTAAGACTCAAAGCCCGACCATAGCAGAAAATAGAGAGAGAATGAAAGTCATTCCCTATGCCACAGTCATAGGTTCGATAAAGTATGCTATGCTGTGTGCCAGACCTATTGTGTACCTTGCCATGAGTTTGACAAAGGGGTGCAATAGTGATCTAAGAGTAGATCACTGGATAGCGGTCAAAATTATCCTTAGTGAGGACTAAGGAAATGTTTCTCGGTGATGGGGGTGATAAAGAGTTTGTCGTAAAGAGTTACATCGATGCAAGCTTTTACACCGATCCAGATGACTCTAAGTCCCAATATGGATACATATTGAAAGTAGGAGCAACTAACTAAAATAGCTCTAAGCAGAGCATTGTAGACATAGAATATTTGCAAAATACATACGACTCTGAATGTGACAGACCCATTGAGTAAAACTTCTCTCATAAGCAAAAAATGATCACACCTAAGTACTCTTTGGGTGTTAATCACATAGCAATGTGAACTAGATTATTGACTCTAGTAAATCCTTTGGTTATTGATCACATGGCGATGTGAACTAGGGGTGTTAATCACATACAGATGTGAACTATTGATGTTAAATCACATGGCGATGTGAACTAGATTATTGACTCTAGTGCAAGTGGGAGACTGAAGGAAATATTCCCTGGAGGCAATAATAAAGTTATTATTTATTTCCTTAATTCATGATAAATGTTTATTATTCATGCTAGAATTGTATTAACCGGAAACTTAGTACATGTGTGAATACATAGACAAAACATATAGTCCCTGGTATGCCCCTACTTGACTAGCTCGTTAATCAAAGATGGTTATGTTTCCTAACCATAGACATGTGTTGTCATTTGATGAACGGGATCACATCATTAGGAGAATGATGTGATGGACATGACCCATCCGTTAGCTTAGCATTATGATCGTGTCAGTTTCATTGTTACTGCTTTCTTCATGACTTATACAAGTTCCTCAGACTATGAGATTATGCAACTCCCGAATACCGGAGGAACACTTTGTGTGCTACCAAACGTCACAACGTAAATGGGTGATTATAAAGGTGCTCTACAGGTGTCTCCGAAGGTGTTTGTTGGGTTGGCGTAGATCGAGATTAGGATTTGTCACTCCGTGTTTTAGAGAGGTATCTCTGGGCCCTCTCGGTAATACTCATCACTATAAGCCTTGCAGGCATTGTGACTAATGAGTTAGTTGCTGGATGTATTACAGAACGAGTAAAGAGACTTGCCGGTAACGAGATTGAACTAGGTATTGGGATACCGACGATCGAATCTCGGGCAAGTAACATACCGATGACAAAGGGAACAACGTATGTTGTTATGCTGTTTGAGCGATAAAGATCTTCGTAGAATATGTAGGAACCAATATGAGCATCCAGGTTCCGCTATTGGTTATTGACTGGAGACGTATCTCGGTCATGTCTACATAGTTCTTGAACCCATAGGGTCCGCACGCTTAACGTTCGATGACAATTGGTATTATGAGTTTATGTGATATGATGTACCGAAGATTCTTCAGAGTCTCGGATGTGATCACAAACATGACGAGGAGTCTCAAAATGGTCGAGACATAAATATTCATATGTTGGACGACTATATTCGGACACCGTAAGTGTTCCGGAGAAGTTTCAGATAAAACTGGAGTGCTTGAGGGTTACCGGAACCCCCCGGGGGAACTAGTGGGCCTAGATTGGCCTTAGTGGGAGAAGAGGAAGGGCCAGGAGGGGATGCCCCCCCTTGATTCCGAATAGGACAAGGGAAGGGGGGCGGCGCCCCCTTCCTTCCCTTCCCCTCTTCCTTCCTCCTTCCCCCTCTCTTACCTTGTTGGAAACCTACTAGGAATAGGATTCCTAGTAGGAATCGTACTTGGGGCGCGCCCCATGAGGGCCGGGCGGCCTTCCCCCTTGCTTATTTATATACGGGGGCAGGGGGGCACCCTAGGACACACAAGTTGACAATTGTTTTAGCCGTGTGTGGTGCCCCCTCCACAGATATCCACCTTGATCATATCGTCGTAGTGCTTAGGCGAAGCCCATCGTCGGTAACTTTATCATCACCGTCACCACACTGTCGTGTTGACGAAACTCTTCCTCAACCTCAGCTGGATCTAGAGTTCGTGGGACGTCACCGAGCTGAACATGTGTAGATCACGGAGGTGCCGTACCTTCGGTGCTAGGATCGATCGGATCATGAAGACGTACGACTACATCAACCGCATTGTCATAACGCGTCCGCTTTCGGTCTACGAGGGTATGTAGACAACACTCTCCCCTCTCGTTTCTATGCATCAACTAGAGATAGATCTTGCGTGATCGTAGGAAATTTTTTGAATTTACCACGTTCCCCAACAGTGCCCGAGGTCCCGACGCAGCCGCGCGAGCAGTTGTCGGGGGGAGAAGGATGTCGGTGACGCCGTGGCTGGGAGAGGTGGACGATGATGCCTTAGATGGAAGGGGAGGCGGAGGGTAGAGGAGGGGTCGGGCTTGCCCGCTGCCGGCGCGGGGGGAGTGGCGGCTGTGCTGCGGTGAGAAAGTGAGAGCAACAACCTGTTGTGAGGGAGTGAGAGGAACGAGGCCCTGTGCTACGGTGCGGTGAGAAAAGGCCATGTAGGTGAAAATAAAATAGCTAACAATCACACAACCTTACCATGTTAGGCTTTTTTCTTTCTTGTCTCAAAAAAAGTTTTTTTTTCTTTCAAGAAAATGAGAAACGAGCAGCTTATGCGATGAGATAAGGATGTTATGCAGGCCTAAAAATCATTTTTAGATAATAGACTAACAAATTAGAAACTGAAGCTATTTTTCTCCAGATAAAAGGCGATTGCCTATCTAAACAGAAGCTTTACGGTTTATTACACAAAGAGATAATCAAGAATAAGTCTAAATTATTACAAGGCCCATAGGACTGAATCATAGCGACGCGAGGCACATGGAGGCTAACAGCTACTAAGAAACATTCCTCAAAGAAGAAACTACTAAGAAGCGGTATAAAGCACAACTAAGCAAGCAAGACGCAAGAATCTAAGGTGGCTCTGACACCACTTCACGGCGAGGATGGCTCGCTAGCCAATGTTGTTTCGTCATGATATGTTGCGAAGGCTCCAACACTTGTCCGGGAGGGTGTTGATCAAGTAGCCAAGATGAGGTCGGTCCCGCAGTCATCCTAGCAGTTTCCAAAGTTGCAGTAAAATGACAATTTTGTACACACAGTCAACTGAGTGTTTTATTTTATAGATATTCCCTCTATTAAAGCTTTGTTGCAGGTCATCCACAAGGTCCAAGCAATCGCCGCAAAACCAATCCAAACTATTCATCTATCTCGTCCATGGGTCCCCATAAGCTGGGCCAACCCTAGTGTATGGCTAGAGAGGCAATGGCCCAAGGAGCAGGCCTAGGGGCCCATGATCTGATAATATAGCCCGGCAAATAAAATAGTTAGGGGAAAAAGAACGATGTGGTCCCAATTCCCTTAGCCTGAATTCAAGCGATACTTGGAGCACCCAGTGACTCAAAAAAAGTGAAGTACCCAGGTTCTCGCCTCGTAGCCCCTGTCCCGGTGGTTCGTCTAGCATCGTTGGTGGGTGTGTGGAGGTGTGTATCTGGTGGATCTGTCTTTGGAGGATCTTCTCGGATCTGGTCGTCATTCGTCTATGTTCGTGTGTTTTCAGGTTGGATCCTTCCGATCTAAACCACTCTTCATCTGTGGCGGTTGCTGTTCTGGTGTACTGGTTGCGACGCCCCCGATTCAATCGTACACTAATCATGCACACAAATGTGTACGATCAAGATCAGGGACTCACGGGAAGATATCACAACACAACTCTAAAAGTAAAGTAAGTCATACAAGCATCATAATACAAGCCAGGGGCCTCGAGGGCTCGAATACAAGCGCTCGATCATAGATGAGTCAGCAGAAGCAACAATATCTGAGTACAGACATAAGTTAAACAAGTTTGCCTTAAGAAGGCTAGCACAAACTGGGATACAGATCGAAAGAGGTGCAGGCCTCCTGCCTGGGAGCCTCCTAACTACTCCTGGTCGCCGTCAGCGGCCTGCCCGTAGTAGTAGGCTCCTCCAGTGTAGTAGTCATCCTCGACGATGGCGTCTAGATCCTGGGCTCCAACGTCTGGTTGCAGCATCCGAGAAGAAGAGGAAAACGGGGGAAAAGAGGGAGCAAAGCAACCGTGAGTACTCATCCAAAGTACTCGCAAGCAAGGAGCTAGACTACATATGCATGGGTATATGTGTAAGGAGGCCATATCAGTGGACTGAACTGCAGAATGCCAGAATAAGAGGGGGATGGCTAGTCCTATCGAAGACTATGCTTCTGGCAGCCTCCATCTTGCAGCATGTAGAAGAGAGTAGATTGAATTCCTCCAAGTAGCATCGCGTAGCATAATCCTACCCGGCGATCCTCCCTCATCGCCCTATGGAAAAGCGATCACCGGGATGTCTCCGGAACTTGGCTGGATGTGTTTTATTAAGTATCCGGTTCTAGTTGTCATAAGGTCAAGGTACAACTCTGGGTCGTCCTTTTACCGAGGGACACGGCTATTCGAATAGATAAACTTCCCTGCAGGGGTGCACCACATAACCCAACACGCTCGATCCCCATTGGCCGGACACACTTTCCTGGGTCATGCCCGGCCTTGGAAGATCAACCAATCGTAGCCCCACCTAGGCACAACATAGAGGTCAGCACGCCGGTCTAACTCCTATGGCGCAGGGGTCTGGGCCCATCGCCCATTGCACACCTGCACATTGCGAACGCGGCCGGAAGCAGACCTAGCCTCCCTAATACAAGAGCAGGCGTTCCGGTCCAATCCGGCGCACGCCGCTCAGTCGCTGGCGCCACAAAGGCTTCGGTTGCACGACGTCGAGTGCCCATAACTGTTCCCATGTAGTTGGTTAGTGCATATAGGCTAGTGGCTAGACTCAGATCAAATACCAAGATCTCGTTAAGCGTGTTATTATGAAGTCACTGTGAACGCCGACCAGGGCCAGGCCCACCTCTCACCTAGGTGGTCTCATCCTGCCCTGTTGCTCTGCCTCAAAGTAACAGTGGGGGGCCGTCGGGAACCCAGGCCCACCTCTACCGGGATGGAGCCACCTGTCCTTCCAGCCCCCACATCGAAATCACTTGCGGGTACTCAACGAGCCGACCAGACTTTAGTCACCATCTGTATAGTATGTATATATGTAATATATACCCGTGATCACCTCTCGAGTGATCACGGCCCGATAGCATAGCAAGGCAGACTGACCAGAATGTAGGGCCAGTGGTGATAAACTAGCATCCTATACTAGGCATTTAGGATTGCGGGTAAGGTATCAATGACTGTAGCAACAATGACAAGCTATGCAACAGAATAGGAGTAATCGAACAGTAACATGCTACACTACTCTAATGCAAGTAGTAGAGAGAAGAGTAGGTGATATATGGTGATCAAGGGGGGCTTGCCTGGTTGCTCTGGCAAGAAGGTCGAGTCGTCAACACAGTAGTCGAACTGGGGGTCGCCGGCAGTCTCGGGGTCTACCGGAAAGAAGTAACAGAGAGGGAACACAATAAATAACAGAGTAATCAAAGCATCACAAAGCGTAACAAGGCAATACGCGGTGTTCGGTGTGCCCTAACGCGGTAGTAGGTGATACCGGCGGAAGGGGGAAACATCCAGGAAAGTATCCCCGGTGTTTCGCGTTTTTGGACAGATGAACCGGAGGTGAAAACTTACAGGTTCACTATGCTAGGGACGCGTGGCGTACGAAGGGCTGCGAATTCGAATTCGTCTCATCGTTCTGAGCAACTTTCATGTACAAAGTATTTTCATCCGAGCTACGGTTTATTTTATATTAATTTTAAAATATTTATTCAATTTTTGGATTTAATAAATTAACTTAATTCAAAAACTAATTAATGCATCAGCATGTTGTCAACATGACGTCAGCAGTCAACATTGACCGTTGACCTGACAAGTGGGTCCCATGTGTCAATGACTAGTTTAGCTAATTAATAGCAGTTAATATTTTATTAGTAGGTTAAGTGGGTTTAATTAGTGAACTAACAGAACTAATTAAGTTAATCAATTAATTTATTCATTTATTTATTTTGCTATTATTATTATTGTTATTATTTGCATAACGCTCTGCGGGTGGGCCCTGGCTGTCATTGGCTAGGGCCATAGCGGGGCGGGCTAACGGGCACCACCCGAACGGGTGCATGCCCGAGGCGCTGGCATGCCTGCGCCGCCGGCGCCGACAACGAGGGCCATGGGAGGCGGCGGAGGGTGAGGCGCGCCGAGGCGATGAGGCGAGCAAAAGGCACATAGGCAGCTGCGGGCACGCCGCGCTCGGGCAGCGAGTATGTGCGACGGTGACAAAACCTGGCGGGCGCGAAAGCGGCGAGGCTGCGTGGCGCAGGCGGTCGGGTGAGGCGATGGCAGGAAGCGGCAACCGGAGCGGGGTGGCGCGGGGAAGGAAGGAGGGAGTGGAGGCCGTAGGTGGCCTCACCGGCGTTGGAGAGAAGCGGGGCGGCGAGGCTCGCAGGCGACCGTTGTGGAGGTGGACGGGGACGAGGCGTCATCGCGGCGTCGGGGAGGTGGGCGCAGTCCGGCAGGGAGGAGGACGGGAACACGGCGATGGCGGGCAGCGTCAGGCGGCTTCGGGTCCTCGTGCGGTGGCGGTGGTCGACGACGGCGGGTGGCGATGGTGAAGCGGTCCTCGGCGACGGTGGTCGGCGGCAAAGCCCGATTGTCGGTGTCAAAACCGGCGGATCTCGGGTAGGGGGTCCCGATCTGTGCGTCTAAGGCTGATGGTAACAGGAAGCAAGGGACACAATGTTTACCTAGGTTCGGGCCCTCTCGATGGAGGTAAAACCCTACTTCCTGCTTGATTAATATTGAAGATATGTGGAATACAAGAGTAGATCTACCACAAGATCATAGAGGCTAAACCCTAAGAGCTAGCCTATGATGGTATGATTGTAATTGTGATCGGCCTTCTAAGGACCATGCTCTCCGGTTTATATAGACACCGGAGAGCTAGGGTTTACATGGAGTCGGTTACAAGGAAGGAAACATAATATCCGGATCGCCAAGCTTGTCTTCCACGCAAAGGAGAGTCCTATCCGGACACGAGCCGAAGTCTTGAGTCTTGTATCTTGACACTTATATAGTTCGGACGATGTATATAGTCCGGCTGTCGGGATACTCCCTTATCCAGGACTCCTCAGTAACCCCTGAACCAGGCTTCAATGGCGACGAGTCCGGCGCGCAGTCTTGTCTTCGGCATTGCAAGGCGGGTTCCTCCTCCGAATACTCCAAGATGGTCATCGAACACGAAAACCGTGTCCGGATCTGCAAGATGATCTTCACATACCCTTAGCATAAATCCGTTCTGCTGGCAATCTTCGTACGCCGTGCCCTTGCATCGTGGCATGGTCCAACGCAAACCAGCATTTCCTGCTCCACCTCGACTCGCGTTGCGAGGCGGTTTTATCGGCACGTCCTGCCAAAGCAGAGATCGTGTCCCCCTTAATACGGGATCTTTCATCAATATGGGCATATGTGACCCCACGGTGACCGTTGGTATAATTCATTGTATTTTAGATAAGTCTCAAGCGGTCACGCTGAGGACTCTTGGTATTCATCCCTTTTATAAAGGGGTCAAGGCCTACGCCACGTTTCCACCTCTCCTGCTCCCTCTTGCACCTCGAGCTCCATCGCCCAAAACCTAAGCTCCAACACCCCAGATCCTCCAGTATGTCCGGATCCAACGCAGCAGGCCAGTGGGTGGCCTCCTCGATTCAGGAGGAGGATATTGCGAAGCTTAGGGAGGTCGGATACCTGACTGCTAATATCCAGCACGGGCTTCCTGCTCCGGGGCAAGTCATCCCCATGCCGGAGCCCAATGAGAGCGTCGTGTTTACTCCTCACTTCCTCCGAGGCCTAGGCCTCACCCTCGACCCCCTTTGTGAGGGGGCTCATGTTCTACTATGGCTTGGATTTCCATGATCTGGCTCCAGACGCCATCCTCCATATCTCGTCTTTCATTATTGTGTGCGAGGCTTTTCTCCACGTAAACCCACACTTCGGCTTATGGCTAAAGACCTTCAATGTGAAGCCGAAGATTATCGAGGGGCGACATGCGGAGTGCGGAGGTGCCATAATAAGCAGGAACGCTAATGCCCCATGGCCAGAGGGTTCTTTTCCGGAAGTATCCGACGTATGGCAACGGAGATGGTTCTATGTCACCGCTCCAAGAGGCACAAAGTGGGTAGCTGCCCCCGAGTTCCCTCAGGCCCCCCATCACAGTTGGCATCTTGGACCGATGTGGGACGGAATTACGGGCCTGCCGGCGATGTACTAGAACTGCAGAATTGCATCCGGGAGCTTATTAGGAGGGACATAAATCTTGTCAGCATAATTCAAGTAATGCTAGTCCGGCGGATGTTGCCGTGCAAACGTCGGCCTCTCCGTATGTGGGAGTTTAATCCGGAGGGTCTGCGGACTATTAAGCACGGCCTGACGCTCGAAGGAATGTGTAAATTATTCTTCGGACCACAAGCAAAGTGTCCGGACACCACAGAGGATGCGGGCCTAAGCTGCAATCGCCTAGATGCCCAAGTAAGTAACCTTGAAGCCTGGACACTTCATTTATATTTATCATAACCATTATTCTGAAAACCCTTCTGTGGCCAGGAATGGCTCAATAAGGCGAAGAGAATCAGGTGTCCGGCGCCACTTCCTGAAGGTTCGTCTGGTCCCACTATTGCAAAGATGCTGGGCCGGGCGCTCAGCAAAATCCCTTCAGGGAAAGGCGAAGGAAAGGGCAGTGAAGCCGAACTTCACGTGATACGCATCCAGACCGGGGAAATCGCTACCCATCCTATGGAGGATATCAGGAAAGGGGAGGCCAAAGCCTCCTCCCCACGCGGAAGAAGAGGGCCGCCTCCGAAGACTTGGAGGCGGAGACGCCCAAGCAAGGGAAGAAAACATCACCAGAGGGCTCTGCCGCGACGGGCACCCTCACTGTGTCATGCCCACCCACGGGCCAGCCCTCCACCGAGCCGTAAGTTATTTATTAATTCGTAGGTGTAATGTTACTCCAAGATCCATAACCAGGACATCGTCTTTTGTAGTCCGGCGAGCAGCTCTTCTCAACAGAGTTCGTCTTCGGGGGACCTTCGTCCGGAGATGATGGAGAGTGAGACTCCACCCAACTCTCCGCCTCATGAAGCGGGCGACACAGAGGTGTCGTCACGGAGGAGTCCGGATCTGCCGAAGCCGGAGGCTAACACGTCAGCCGCCCTGAGCCTGGAGCGTTTGGCTCCTATGGGGGGCGATGAGAAGGGTCCGGCGCAGCTTAGTGTCCGGCCGGACGTACTGACGGGCCGTCTGGAGCGAGCCGCGCTCTTGGAGGGGCACCGCTCTTTAATGAGCACGGTGCTCATGAAGATTTCATCCGCTACCAGCGGTTTGAATGAGGCATTTACAAGCCTTCTCAAAGGCTTTGAGGTATGTAGTGAAAAATGCACAACTTTTTGGTTATGAAGCACGCGCTAGGTGTGCTCCCTATAGATAGTAGCCCCTGAGACTCTGGTTGCCTGCCATAGGCGGCAAACGGGGGATCATATACTAATGGTTGTGTTGTACATGTGTGCAGATATACAAGGATCCAGCAACCGACCAGTCTGTTGAAGTTGCCGAACTAAGGGGGCAAATCGGATCCATCGATGCCGATATCACGCTCGTGAATAAACGGCTTGAGGAGTCACAGGGTATGTGCTTGGTTTTTATTATAATGTATAGGAAAATGCCAATGGGGCATAATATTAATGGAATATGTTTGCACTGCAGATGGTGCTGCTGCCGTGGAGGCCCTGAGGGCGGAACTTGCTCAAGCCAAGGAACAAGCTCGGGCTAGCAATGCGGCTGCCCTAAAGGCAGCCGAAGAATTGAGAGACGAACAGGCTGCTCATCACCGAAGCGAGGAAAAGATGGCCGAAATGGCTGGGGAGTTAAAAAATACCGCCGACCGGTACGCACTCGTGGAAAAGGAGAATAAGGTTAGTTCGACCGAGCTGGACAAGGCACGTAATGCCGCCAAGGAGATGCGGACCGACCGGAGTATGCGGGAGGAGCTCCAACAGGCTGACAAAATCGTGGCTGGGGGCTCGTACTTACTGCAGATGAAGTTCTTGGATCCGAAGTATGCTCCCCTGGCGGGTCGCATGAGTCCTGCAGATGCATGTGCAGACTTGGTGAATAGTACAGCTGACGCTGTCAGGTTCTTCGAGGGTCAAGGCGATGAAGAAGTGGAGAAGCTTTTATGGTCGCAGTTCAATGCTCCCACTCGCCCGCTGCCACTGAATGAGAAGGTGGCTGCTATGGCGGAGCTCCACAGGCTGTCCGGACTTGCAATGCGGTCTGTAATAGACCATCTTTGGCCGAAGGGGCCTAAGCCGGACAGCTACTTTGGTTTGGTGCAGCAATTCCTTGGAGCCGTGTCCCGGATTGACTCCATGAGGAGGTCGGCATGCATAGAGGGTGCACGGATGGCTCTAGCCCGTGTTAAAGCCTATTGGACAGATATGGAGGCCACTGTAATAGCGAGCCAGGATCCGGCGGGAGGCCAACATCCGGCCGAGCACTACTTGGCGCAAGTCACAGAAGGTGCCCGCCTGATAGAGGCGCAGTGCTCGAAGAGTGTTTTATTCAAGTGATAAGTCGAATCATTGTAGAAAAGAATGTTTAGTTTAATTATGAGGCTATGTTTATACTTTTGCCCGGAAGTATGATTGTCCCCCCTTTGCGGCCGTTCTTATACGTATAAGTAGTCCGAAAGATAGCAGTCATTGGCTTCAGCCCCCATGCAGACAATGCGGGGGTGTTCGTGAAAAAATATGCATAATCACACTTGATCCAACGTCTTGGTCCGCTAAGGAGGTGATCGCACGCCGAACTAGGCAACCGGACTATATAGTTGTAACACTTTCGCTTAGCCATGGGAGTCGAATGGTGAGGCTACTATGTAGCCCCTGGTGCATGCGCGCGCATCCGAATACGGGTGCGTGTGTACATGGCCGGGAAACGGCCCTTCGTTAATGCGGAGGAATCTTTAGGGATTCCGGTGAGTCTTCGAGTGGTTGAACAGTCTCTCGCTGTATCATGATAGTCAGTTTTCGGCTTTCTCTACTGAGGCGCTCATCCGGAATAACCAGGGCACAATCGCAGTAGTTCTCCTTTGGCCTGCCTTAGCCCGATGATAGCGGAACGTAAGGCGGCAAACCCAGAGCAGGCAAACCCAACATTTGACCAAAGACATGATTCGAGCTGATGCATATCGGCCAAACTTCGTGGCCTTGAACACTCCGAGGGTATTCGGTCTTTTGTAAAAGAAGATAGGCTGACAAGAGCCTATTATAAACCCTTTATTTCTAGGTACGTGCAATTTAGTCTGCCGTGGCCAAATGCCAAAAATGGCAGTATCCTTTGTGGGTATAGAACCCATGGGATGGTTAAACAACAAGAGGCAGTAGAAAAGGTTTACACGGGGCTTAATCTAAAAAGAAACCTGTTGCACGGGGCCCTGCTGCACGTCTGCACCTTTGTCTCCGTTGTGTCGTATCCTGGAAGGGTATCGCGCGAACGTTGTATGTAAAAAAAAGAAAAACTCGCAGGAGGGTGCAACGTGAGTATGCGATTAATAATAAAAATGTAAGATGTTGGTCTGCCAATAAGGTCGAGCCAAGCGTGGGGCTGTATTAAATATAGACAGCCCCTGGTTTCCATTATGGGATTACATATACGGTGCCCTGTTTGAATTTTATCCGGGCTACCGGACTCGTCTAAACGTGTCTATGGTCGTAATGACCAGTCATGTTTTCTAATATTGGAGGCCGCTTATAGTCCGGCCGCCAGGGCCGTCGCGTGTTCCTCTGCGCGTGAAGGGCGCTCTATGATTCCGCTAACGGTGATGACGCCACGGGGACCGGGCATCTTGAGTGTAAGGTGGCCATAGTGCGGCAGTGCGTTGAAGCGAGCGAAGGCCGTTCTTCCTAGCAATGCGTGATAGCTGCTTTGGAAGGGTGCGACAGTGAAGAGTAGCTCTTTGCTTCTGGAGTTGCCTGGGGAGCCGAATGTTACTTCCAGCACGACGGAGCCCCTGGCGCAGACTTCAATGTCTGGTATCACCCCTTCAAAGGTGGTGTTGCTTTGTCTAATTCTGGATGGGTCTATCCCCATTCTGCCGACAGTGTCCTTGTATATTAAATTAAGACCACTGCCGCCGTCCATGAGGACACGGGTGAGACGGTATCCGTCGATTATTGGGTCAAGCACCAAGGCATGTGATCCTCCTCGCCAAATTGTAGTTCGGCCGTCCATGTTATCGAAAGTGATCGAACGAGACATCCAGTAGTGAGACGTGGGTACGACGGGCTCTACATCGTTGGCTTCTATGGGCGCGCGTTCATGCCTTCTCGTGGATGTGTGAGTCGCCTGGATCATGTTTACTGTTTTAACCTCTGGTGGGAATTTTTTCTGTCCCCTAGTGTTCGGCTGGTGAGGTTCATCCTCGTCTTCGCTTGGTGTGTCCCTCCCCTTGTGTTCGGCATTTAATTTGCCGGCCTGCTTGAAGACCCAGCACTCTCTATGGGTGTGGTTCGCAGGTTTCTCCGGGGTGCCATGAATTTGGCATAGTCTGTCCAGGACTCTGTTCAGACCGGACAGTCCATCTTTACTGCCTTTGAATGGCTTCTTTTGCTGATCAGGTCGAGAGCCCCTGAATCCGGCGTTGACCGTCGTGTTGTCCGGTGTCACGCCCAATATGCGACCCTATCCAAAAGGAACTCGAAGGTCCCACCAAGGATAGACCCGCATATTGAAACGCTTTTGCAAGGTGGATATCATTACATCAACATTACATAATAGTGGGATACATACATAAGGCACAAATGCCACAAGAATACATCAACATCATGTACAAGAGACAACATCCGACTACGGATGACACATATCTGAAGCTCAAGCGACAACCACCACCTTTAGCCCGGGCTGCCGACACGGAACCTATCCCCGATCGAAGAAGAAGCGGAAGAAGAACTCCAATACAAGCAAACATCGCTCTCACGTCATGATCATCGCAAAACCTGTACCTGCAACTGGTGTTGTAGTAATCTGTGAGTCACGAGGGCTCAGCAATCCCATTACCATGGGTATCAAGACTAGCAAAGCTTAAATGGGAAAGGAAGGGGTAAAGTGGTGAGGTTGCAGCAGCGACTAAGCATGATATGGTGGCTAACATACATAAATGAGGCGAGAAGAGAAACAAAGGCGATTCGTCAACTAGTAATGATCAAGAAGTGATCCTGAACTCCTACTTACGTCGGACATAACCCGAGAAAACCGTGTTCTCCTCTCGATCAACCCCGAAAAGAGACACTCACAGTTCACGCTTTACGGTTGGTGTATTTTAGAAGAGTTTGCTTCAAGTTTACTACAACCGGATATTAACAAATTCCATCGCCACATAACGCATGGGCACGGCTTTGAAAGTTTATACCTGCGCAGGGTGTCCCAAGCTGAAGGAAATATGCCCTAGAGGCAATAATAAATGTTATTATTTATTTCCTTATATCATGATAAATGTTTATTATTCATGCTAGAATTGTATTAACCGGAAACATAATACATGTGTGAATACATAAACCTCTGAGTGTCACTAGTATGCCTCTACTTGACTAGCTCGTTAATCAAAGATGGTTATGTTTCCTAACCATGAACAAGGAGTTGTTATTTGATTAATGGGATCACATCATTGGTTGAATGATCTGATTGACATGACCCATTCCATTAGCATAGCACCTGATCGTATAGTTTGTTGCTAGTGCTTTTCTTCATGACTTATACATGTTCCTATGACTATGAGATTATGCAACTCCCGTTTGCCGAGGAACACTTTGGGTGCTACCAAAGCGCCACAACGAATCGGGTGATTATAAAGGTACATTACAGGTGTCTCCGAAGGTACATGTTGGGTTGGCATATTTGAGATTAGGATTTGTCACTCCGATTGTCGGAGAGGTATCTCTGGCCCTCTCGGTAATGCACATCACATAAGCCTTGCAAGCATTGCAACTAAATGTGTTAGTTGTGAGATGATGTATTACGGACGAGAAAAGAGACTTGCCGATGCGAGATTGAACTAGGTATTGGATACCGACGATCGAATCTCGGGCAAGTAACATACCGATGACAAAGGAACAACGTATGTTGTTATGCGGTCTGACCGATAAAGATCTTCGTAGAATATGTAGGAGCCAATATGGGCATCCAGGTCCCGCTATTGGTTATTGACCGAGAGGTGTCTCGGTCATGTCTACATAGTTCTCGAACCCGTAGGGTCCGCACGCTTAACGTTTCGATGGCGATCATAATGAGTTTATAAGTATTGATGCACGAAGGTTGTTCGAGTCCGGATGTGATCACGGATATGACGAGGAGTCTCGAAATGGTCGAGACATAAAGATTGATATATTGAAGCCTACATTTGGACATCGGAAGGTTCCGAGTGAAATCGAGAATTTATCGAGTATGCGGAGGTTACGGAACCCCGGGAACTACATGGGCCCATAGTGGGCCTTGGAGGAAAGGAGAAGGGCCAGCCCTAGGTGGCGCGCCCCTTCCCTAGTCCTATTAGGACTAGGAAGGTGGGCCCCCCCTCTCTCTCTCCCCTCAGGAATCCTATTCCAACTAGGATTGGGGAGTCCTACTCCGGAGGAGTAGGACTCCTTAGTCGCCTCCTCCTCTTGGCGGCCACCTTCCCTTGGCTCCTTTATATCTGGGGCAGGAGCACCCCAAAACACACAAGTTGATTTCCTTAGCAGTGTGCGGTGCCCCTTCCACCATATTCCACTTGGTCATATCGTCGCAGAGTTAGCGAAGCCTGCGCTGGAGAAGTCATATCGTCATGAGCTTAGGCGAAGCCCTGCGTCGGTGGAGCATCATCATCGTCACCACGCCGTCGTCTTGTGGAACTCATCCCGACACTTTGCTGGATCGAGTCGGGGATCGTCATCGGCTGAGCGTGTGCGAACTTCGGAGGTGCCGACGTTCGGTGCTTGGATCGGTCGGATCGTGAAGACGTCGACTACATCAACAGCGTTGTTATAACGCTCCGCTTTCGGTCTACGAGGGTATGTGGACGGACACTCTTCCGCTCGTTGCTATGCCATCACCATGGTCTTGCGTGATCGTAGGAAAATTTTGAAATTACTCGTTCCCCAACGGTGGCATCCGAGCCTGGTTTTATGCGTTGATGTCATATGCACGAGTAGAACACAAGTGAGTTGTGGGCGATACAAGTCATACTACCTACCAGCATGTCATACTTTGGTTCAGCGGTATTGTGAGATGAAGCGGCCCGGACCGACATTACGCGTACGCTTACGCGAGACTGGTTTCACCGCTGTGAGCACTCGTTGCTTAAAGGTGATGGCGGGTGTCTGTCTCTCTCACTTTAGTTGAATCGAGTGTGGCTCGCCCGGTCCTTGAGAAGGTTAAACGGAGTCTATTTGACGAAGTATCGTTGTGGTTTTGATGCGAGGTAAGAACGGTTCTTGCTCAGCCCGTAGCAGCCACGTAAAACTTGCAACAACAAAGTAGAGGACGTCTAACTTGTTTTTGCAGGGCATGTTGTGATGTGATATGGTCAAGACGTGATGCTATATCTTATTGTATGAGATGATCATGTTTTGTAACCGAGTTATCGGCAACTGGCAGGAGCCATATGGTTGTCGCTTTATTGTATGAAATGCAAGCGCCATGTAATTGCTTTACTTTATCACTAAGCAGTAGCGATAGTCGTAGAAGCAATAGTTGGCGAGGCGACAACGATGCTACGATGGAGATCAAGGTGTCGCGCCGGTGACGATGGTGATCATGGCGGTGCCGGAGATGGAGATCACAAGCACAAGATGATGATGGCCATATCATATCACTTATATTGATTGCATGTGATGTTAATCCTTTATGCATCTTATTTTGCTTTGATTGACGGTAGCATTATAAGATGATCCTTACTAAATTATCAAGAAGTGTTCTCCCGAGTATGCACCGTTGCGAAAGTTCTTCGTCTTTGAGACACCACGTGATGATCGGGTGTGATAGGTTCTACGTTCAAATACAACGGGTGCAAAACAGTTGCACACGCGGAATACTCAGGTTATACTTGACGAGCTATGCATATAAGATATGACCTCGGAACACGGAGACCGAAGGTCGGCGTGAATCATATAGTAGATATGATCAACATATTGATGTTCACCATTGAAACTACTCCATCACACGTGATGATCGGTCATGGTGTAGTTGATATGGATCACGCAATCACTTAGAGAATTGGAGGATATTTTTCTAAGTGGGAGTTCTTAAGTAATATGATTAATTGAACTTAAATTTATCATGAACTTAGTACCGATAGTATCTTGCTTGTCTATGATGTGTAGATAGATGGCTCGTCTTTGTTGTTCCGTTAAATTTTAATCGTTCCTTGAGAAAGCAAAGTTGAAAGATGATGGCAGCAATTACGGACTGGGTCCGTAATTTGAGGATTATCCTTATTGCTGCACGGAAGAATTACGTCTGGAAGCACCGTTAGGTGCCGGGCCTGGTGCAAGGGCTGCGCGAGAAGTTGTGAACGTCTGGCAAAGCAAAGCTGATGACTACTCTATAGTTCGATGTGCCATGCTTTACGGCTTAGAACCGGGACTTCAACGTCGTTTTGAACACCATGGAGCATATGAGATGTTCCAGGAGTTGAAGTTAATATTCAAGCGAATGCCGGATTGAGAGATATGAAGTCTCCAATAAGTTCTATAGCTGTAAGATGGAGGAGAATGGTTACGTCGGTGAGCATATACTCAGAATGTCGGATATAACAATCACTTGATTCAAGCGGGAGTTAATCTTCCGGATGATTGCGTCATTGATGAATTCTCCAATCACGCCACCAAGCTACAAGAGCTTCGTGATGAACTATAATATGCAAGGGATGACCAAAACTATGCCCGAGCTCTTCGCGATCTTTGAAAGCAGCGGAGGTAGAAATCAAAAGGAGCATCAAGTGTTGATGGTTAACAAAACCACTAGTTTCAAGAAAAGGGCAAAGGAAAGAAAAGGAAACTTCAAAAGAGCGGCAAGCAAGTTGCTGATCAAGAGAAGAAACCAAGTCTGGTCCTAAGCCGGGCGAGTGCTTCTATTGCAAGCAGGCTGGTCCTTTGGAAGCGGAACTGCCCCAAGTATTTGGCGGATAAGAAGGATGGCAAGGTTAACAAAGGTATATGTGATATACTTGTTATTGATGTGTACCTTACTAATACTCGCATAGCACTGGTATTTGATCTGGTTACATTGCTAATATTTGCAACTCGAAGCAGGGCTACGGATTAGCGAAGATTGGCTAAGGGCGAGGTGACGATCTTGGCGTGGGAAATGGTTCCAAAGTCGATGTGATCGCGATCGGCACGCTACCTCTACATCTACCTTCGGATTAGTATTAGACCTAAATAATTGTTATTTAGTACCATCGTTGAGCATGAACATTATATCTGGATCTTGTTTGATGCGAGGCGGTTATTCATTTAAATCAGAGAATAATGGTTGTTCTATTTATATGAATAATATCTTTTATGGTCATGCACCATTGAAGAATGGTTTGTTTTACTTAATCTTGATAGTAGTGATACACATATTCATAATGTTGAAACCAAAAGATGCAGAGTTGATAATGATGGTGCAACTTATTTGTGGCATCGCCGTTTAGGTCATATCGGTGTAAAACGCATGAAGAAACTCCATCTTGATGGACTTTTGGAGTCACTTGATTATGAATCACTTGGCACTTGCGAACCGTGCCTTATGGGCAAGATGACTAAAACACCGTTCTCCGGAACTATGGAGAGAGCAACAGATTTATTGGAAATCATACATACCGATGTATGTGGTCCAATGAATGTTGAGGCTAAATGGCGGATATCGTTATTTTCTCACCTTCACAGATGATTTGAGCAGATATGGGTATATCTACTTAATGAAACACAAGTCTGAAACATTTGAAAAGTTCAAAGAATTTCAGAGTGAAGTGGAAAATCATCGTAACAAGAAAATAAAGTTTCTACGATCTGATCGTGGAGGAGAATATTTGAGTTCGAGTTTGGCCTACATTTGAAACAATGCGGAATAGTTTCGCAACTTACGCCACCGGAACACCACAACGTAATGGTGTGTCCGAACGTCAGAATCGTACTTTATTAGATATGGTGCGATCTATGATGTCTCTTACTGATTTACCGCTATCATTTTGGGGTTATGCTTTAGAGACGGCTACATTCACTTTAAATAGGGCACCATCTAAATCCGTTGAGACGACGCCTTATGAACTGTGGTTTGGCAAGAAACCAAAGTTGTCGTTTTGAAAGTTTGGGGCTGCGATGCTTATGTGAAAAAGCTTCAACCTGATAAGCTCGAACCCAAATCGAGAATGTGTCTTCATAGGATACCCAAAGGAGACAGTTGGGTACACCTTCTATCACAGATCCGAAGGCAAGATTTTGTTGCTAAATTGGAAACTTTTGGAGAAAGAGTTTCTCACGAAAGAAGTGAGTGGGAGGAAAGTAGAACTTGATGAGATAACTGTATCTACTCCCTTATTGAGAAGTAGTACATCACGAAAACAGTTTACGTGACACCTACACCAAATAGGGAGGAAGCTAATGATGATGATCATGAAACTTCAGATCAAGTTTCTACAGAACTCAGTAGATCAACCAGAACAAGATCCGCACTGAGTGGTACGGTAATCCTGTTTTGGAAGTCATGTTCTTGGAACATGATGAACCTACGAACTATGAAGAAGCGATGGTGAGCCCAGATTCCACAAAATGGCTTGAGGCCATGAAATCTGAGATGGGATCCATGTATGAGAACAAAGTGTGGACTTTGGTTGACTTGCCCGATGATCGGCAAGCAATTGAGAATAAATGGATCTTCAAGAAGAAGGCTGACGCTGATGGTAATGTTTCTGTCTATAAAGCTCGACTTGTTGCAAAAGGTTTTCGACAAGTTCAAGGGATTGACTACGATGAGACCTTCTCACCCGTAGCGATGCTTAAGTCGTCCGAATCATGTTAGCAATTGCCGCATTTTATGATTATGAAATTTGGCAAATGGATGTTAAAACTGCATTCTGAATGGATTTACGGAAGAAGAGTTGTATATGATGCAACCAGAAGGTTTTGTCGATCCAAAGGAGCTAACAAAGTGTGCAAGCTCCAGCGATCCATTTATGGACTGGTGCAAGCCTCTCGGAGTTGGAATAAACGTTTTGATAGTGTGATCAAAGCATTTGGTTTTATCTGAGACTTTTGGAGAAGCTGTATTTACAAGAAAGTGAGTGGGAGCTCAGTAGCATTTCGATATTATATGTGGATGACATATTATTGATCGGAAATGATATAGAATTCTGGATAGCATAAAGGGATACTTGAATAAGAGTTTTTCGATGAAAGACCTCGGTGAAGCTGCTTACATATTGGGCATTAAGATCTATAGAGATAGATCAAGGCGCTTAATAGGACTTTCACAAAGCACATACCTTGATAAAGTTTTGAAAAGGTTCAAAATGGATCGAGGCAAAGAAAGGGTTCTTGCGGTATTACAAGGTGTGAAGTTGAGTAAGACTCAATGCCCGACCACCGCAGAAGATAGAGAGAAAATGAAAGATGTTCCTATGCTTCAGCCATAGGCTCTATCATGTATGCAATCTGTGTACAGACCTGATGTGTGCCTTGCTGTAAGTTTAGCAGCAGGTACCAAAGTAATCCAGAGTGGATCCTGGACAGCGGTCAAGAACATCCTTAAGTACTTGAGAAGAACTAAGGATATGTTTCTCATTTATGGCGGTGACAAAGAGCTCATCGTGGCAGTTACGTCGATGCAAGCTTTGACACTGATCCGGACGATTCTAAATCGCAAACCGGATACGTATTTACATTAAGCGGTGGAGCTGTCGGTTGGTGCAGTTCCAAACAAAGCGTCGTTCGGGATCTACATGTGAAGCTGAGTACATAGCTGCTTGAAGCAGCTAATGAAGGAGTCGGATGAAGGAGTTCATATCCGATCTAGGTGTTGTACCTAGTGTATCGGGTCCAATGAAAATCTTTTGTGATAATCTTGGTGCAATTGCCTTGGCAAAGGAATCCAGATTTCACAAGAGAACCAAGCACATCAAAAGGCGCTTCAACTCCATCCGGATTTGGTCCGGTGGGAGACATAGAGATATGCAAGATACATACGGATCTGAATGTTGCAGACCGTTGACTAAGCCTCTTCCACGAGCAAAACATGATCAGCACCAAGACTCCATGGGTGTTAGAATCATTCTTGTGTAATCTAGATTATTGACTCTAGTGCAAGTGGGAGGCTGAAGGAAATATGCCCTAGAGGCAATAATAAATGTTATTATTTATTTCCTTATATCATGATAAATGTTTATTATTCATGCTAGAATTGTATTAACGGAAACATAATACATGTGTGAATACATAAACCTACAGAGTGTCACTAGTATGCCTCTACTTGACTAGCTCGTTAATCAAAGATGGTTATGTTTCCTAACCATGAACAAGGAGTTGTTATTTGATTAATGGGATCACATCATTGGTTGAATGATCTGATTGACATGACCCATTCCATTAGCATAGCTTTTGATCGTATAGTTTGTTGCTAGTGCTTTTCTTCATGACTTATACATGTTCCTATGACTATGAGATTATGCAACTCCGTTTACCCGAGGAACACTTTGGGTGCTACCAAAGCGTCACAACGAACTGGGTGATTATAAAGGTACATTACAGGTGTCTCCGAAGGTACATGTTGGGTTGGCATATTTGAGATTAGGATTTGTCACTCCGATTGTCGGAGAGGTATCTCTGGGCCCTCTCGGTAATGCACATCACATAAGCCTTGCAAGCATTGCAACTAAATGTGTTAGTTGTGAGATGATGTATTACGGAACGAGAAAAGAGACTTGCCGAGAACGAGATTGAACTAGGTATTGGATACCGACGATCGAATCTCGGGCAAGTAACATACCGATGACAAAGGGAACAACGTATGTTGTTATGCGGTCTCGACCGATAAAGATCTTCGAGAATATGTAGGAGCCAATATGGGCATCCAGGTCCCGCTATTGGTTATTGACCGAGAGGTGTCTCGGTCATGTCTACATAGTTCTCGAACCCGTAGGGTCCGCACGCTTAACGTTTCGATGGCGGTCATAATGAGTTTATAAGTATTGATGCACGAAGGTTGTTCGAGTCCGGATGTGATCACGGATATGACGAGGAGTCTCGAAATGGTCGAGACATAAAGATTGATATATTGGAAGCCTACATTTGGACATCGGAAGGTTCCGAGTGAAATCGGAATTTGCGAGTACCGGAGGTTACTGGAACCCCAGGAACTACATGGGCCCATAGTGGGCCTTGGAGGAAAGGAGAAGGGCCAGCCCTAGGTGGCGCTGCGCCCCCCTTCCCTAGTCCTATTAGGACTAGGAAAGGTGGGCCGCCCCCTCTCTCTCTCTCCTCAGGAATCCTATTCCAACTAGGATTGGGGGAGTCCTACCCGGAGGAGTAGGACTCCTTGGCGCCTCCTCCTCTTGGCCGGCCACCTTCCCTTGGCTCCTTTATATACTGGGCAGGGAGCACCCCAAAACACACAAGTTGATTTCCTTAGCCGTGTGCGGTGCCCCTTCCACCATATTCCACTTGGTCATATCGTCGCAGAGCTTAGGCGAAGCCCTGCGCGGGAGAAGTCATATCGTCATGAGCTTAGGCGAAGCCCTGCGTCGGTGGAGCATCATCATCGCCACCACGCCGTCGTCTTGTGGAACTCATCCCGACACTTTGCTGGATCGAGTCCGGGATCGTCATCGGGCTGAACGTGTGCAGAACTCGGAGGTGCCGTACGTTCGGTGCTTGGATCGGTCGGGTCGTGAAGACGTACGACTACATCAACCGCGTTGTTATAACGCTTCCGCTTTCGGTCTACGAGGGTATGTGGACGGACACTCTTCCCGCTCGTTGCTATGCCATCACCATGGTCTTGCGTGATCGTAGGAAAATTTTTGAAATTACTACGTTCCCCAACACCAACTTAGCCCATGATAAGCTCTCGCGATCAACGAAGGATATTCCTTCTCCCCGGGAAGACCCGATCAGTCTCGGAATCCCGGCTACAAGACATTTCGACAAGTAATAAAACAAGTCCAGCAAAGCCGCCCGGCGTGCCGACACACCTCGATAGTAGCAGCAGCGTATCTCGTCTCGTGCCACGACCGGATGATCTAAGCGTCTGGTACCGGCGTAACCCAAGTTGCCAAGGATGGTCCCAAGACGGTGCTCTAGTTTGGACCAACACTTAGACAAGCATTGGCCGGGGGATGAATAAAGATGACCCTTGGGTTAATTACTCCCAAGGAAAAGTAGGTGGTGGTGAGGCAAATGGTAAAACCAATGTCGGGCCTTCTTTGGAGGAGTCTTATTCAAAGCGAACTGTCAAGGGGTCCCATAAATCACCCGACGCGTTAGGGACGCAAAATCAGGGAACATAATACCGATATGACGGAAACTAGGGTGGCAAGAGTGGAACAAAACACCAGGCATAAGGCCGAGCCTTCCACCCTTTACCAAGTATATATATGCATTAATAATATAAGATATATGGTGATATCCCAACAAGTAAACACGTTCCAACAAGGAACAACATCTCCATGTTCCAACAAGGAACAAACTTCATCTTCACCTGCAACTACCAACGCTATAAGAGGGGCTGAGCAAAGCGGTAACATAGCCAAACAACGGTTTGCTAGGAAGGGTGACAAAGGTTAGAGGCTGACATGGCAATTTGGGATGGCTTGATTAACGGGTAATAGGTAGCGCAGTAAAGCGATAGAACGAAGCAACTAGCATAGCAATGATAGTAGTGAGATCCAGGGTAGCGGTCATCTTGCCTGAAATCCCGCAAGGAAGAAGAACGAGTCCATGAAGAAGACGAGCGGATGAAGCCAAACCAAGCGTGAGCGAAGCGAATCCTCACGATCGCATAGCAAGCAGGAACTAACAAGAAGAAGCACACAACATAGTAAACACACCACACATGAACAAGACATGATGCACAACAAGCATGATGCATGACAAAGCTACATGAAGCTACTCATGGCAAGAGATGATGCAAACAAGAACAACACGTCAAAGCAAGTTTAAATGAGGCCGGGAACAACATAGAACAATTCCGGTAAGTCCTCATATGCAAATTTCGAAATTGGTCCAGATCTGAATAAACCTTATGTTCAAGTTGTTAAATAGCAAGTTAAGATGCACCACGATGATCTACACGAAATTCTAGTCAAGTTACATATAAAGTTCATTAGATTCGGAGCTACGGCTTAGAAGATATGAGCAAAACAAGATAAGCATGGCATTGATGCAAAATGCATACAAACATCAAGCAAACACCTCAAAACAAGGATGCAACATGATAATATGAATCTACATGCAAAATCAAGCAAGTTTCATATAGAGCACACTCAAAACGGAGCAACGGTGCAACACATACACTCTATACAAGATATTACAACAATCTGTCCAAAACAGCAAGTAGGCATATTGCAAGCATCAAAACAACATGCTACAGCACCTCAATATGAAAACTAAAGGCATGGGCATGATGTACAGGTAAAGCATTACAAAACATGAGCACTGAGCTATCTCCAGAAATGACTAGAGCATGCTCAAAAACACATGGCAAGATTGCAAGTAATAACAGTTTCAGACTTAGCAGAAATTAACATCAGGTTGCAATGTTTAGAGCTATCAAACAACGTGTTACAGTAACTTATCATGGCAAACAAAGGCATGGCATGAATCTACTAATTGCATAGAACAAAAGTCCCTTAGTGACCATAAGCCAAAAAGGATCAGAAGATATGATGGCACCCATGTAAACATGGCAAGTTATATTACAGATTTGAACATGGCAGGAGCAACAATGAGTAGGCATGTTGGTGAGCTTGAATCACTCACCACAGAGCAATACATGGCATGGCAAGGCAACCAACAGTAAAAATACATGGCATAGAAGCTAAACATGGCAAGAACAACATCATAGCATACAAGGATCAACCACAACAACCTTGGCAAAATTGAATAACATGTAAACAATCTGCCAGGAACATTTTGAAGCAAAAGTAGAGCTCGATTGACTCAAGCTATGGCACTCCATAATTGCAAACAAGGGCATGGATGGATAGAGCAAGACATGTTTAACAAAACATCCTTACTGAAGTATCTCAAAATATGCATAGATCTCTCGGTAGCATCAAGTTAACATGGCATCAAAATAACAGCAAAACAGAGCTGAAAACAGCAACATCAGGACACCTATTTTGCATGCTTGTGCTAGTCACCACATAGATCACAAAAATACATAGCAAGCACCACTGGAAAGATGGCATGGCATATTACAAAACACATGTAGGACTCAAGTTCATAGGATGCACACATCAATCATGGCAAAAATGACAAAAGTGCATGTTCTGATAAAAATCAGGAACTAACATCACATAGCACTCTTGCAACAGCATTTCGGGCAGCAAGATGAGCTCAAATGAAAAAAATGCAATGAGATGAAATGATCTACTCATCGAGACGAACATTTTGACATATTACACACGCAAAACGGAGCAACGATGACAGAGTTATGATGCTATGAAAATGCAACAAAATATCAAGATAACAAGGACTTAGACGAATTTGGAGAGAGGGGGAAAGTCAACCGAATGGCACGGGAACCGAGGCTGGCCGGAACTTCGCCGGAGATGCGGTGCCGGTGGCGGAGTTGGAGGGGGAGGAGTCCGGGAGGGTCGAGGGAGCTCGGGGAGGCCGGAGACGGGCCGGACCGGCCGGATCCAAGGGCGGGCGGCGGGAGGCGGCGGGCGCGGAGAGACGCAGCTCCGGCCGGGCGGCGTCAGCAGAGGCTCGTCGGCTGGCTCTGTGTGGAGGCGCGTCTGAAGCCCCGGCTGGAGGCGGCGAGGCGGAGGAGGCGGGCGGCGGGCACGGCGCTGGTGTGAAGTCGCTGGGAGGCGAAGCCGGGCGGAGCTTCGCGGGTGGCGGCGGCCGGGCGCGTGGCCGACGGCGCAGCCATGAGGAAGGCAGCAATGCAGCTCCGGCGGCTGGCCGGGCGGGTGTGGCCTTGAGGTTCGCAGTGGGCTCGCTGATGGGCTCATGGGCCGGCGGCGAGGGGCGCGGGAGGCCACGTGGCGGCTCGGATTGGGCGCGGGCGGCGGTGGACGTGTCCGGCCGTCGGACGGACATGTCCGGCGGCGCGGAGGGGATGGATCTAGGGTTTCGCCTGCGAATTCATCCGCGAATTTTCGGGGGGGATCTTGTTTTATAGGTAGAGGGAGCTAGGAGAGTCCAAATGAGGTGCGGTTTTCGGCCACGCGATCGTGATCGAACGACCGAGAGCATGGAGAGGAGTTTGGTGGGTTTTGGGCAACTTAGAAAGGGGTGTTGGGCTGCAAGGAGAAGGAGGCTTTTGCGGTTACCCGGTTAACCGTTGGAGTATCAAACGACCTCCAAATGATCTGAAACTTGACAGGCGGTCTACCGGTACTATACCAAGGCCGCTTGACAAACCTCGGCCCATTCCGAGACCATTTAACACCCTTTACGAAAAAGAGGTAAAAGGGGCGCCGGAGACATAGGAGTGCCGGATTGCAAAACGGACAACGGGGAAAATGCTCGGATGCATGAGACGAACACGTATGCAAAATGAAATGCACATGATGACATGATAAAAATGCAGATGATGACATGGCAAAGTGCAACACGCAAGCACATGACATGGCAACACCGACGAATAACTGAAGGACACCTGGCGCATCGAATCCGGGGTGTTACAACACTCCTCCACTAACAAGAGATCTCGTCCCGAGATCTTAGGACCGAGACGGAAGGAAAAAGGAATGAGGTGAAACAAGAACTCAAGAGAAGAAGCAAAGAATCGAGAGCACTCGAGAAAAAGAGAGGAACGACGAGAATGACGAGAATCGAAAACTCACGGAATCAGGTAGACTATGAGAGCACTCGTTCTAACCGGAGTGGTTAGAATGAGAAAAGAAAAGAATAAGACTGAAAGGATTTAGGCAGCACTCCGGCTGAAAATGGAAGGATTAGAACATGAGCTTCAGAAGATGGAATGACACTTGACGAGATAAACAACACGGTGCCTCCGGAAAAAAAAAATGAAAGAGGATTGAATGAAAAGAATTTAGAATGATTGAATGGAGTTGTTGAGAAAATCGACAACGAAAGAAAAAGCTTGTTGTGGACTTATGGAAAACATCTCAAAATTATGAGCTGATAACCGACTACAAGCGGAAAAGATTGAATAGCTGAGGAGAACGAAGAGATGCAAAGCTCCACTTTCAGAAGAATACAGAGAATTAATTGCACTTCGAGATGCGAGAAGAAAAGATACTTGAACTCCACCAACAAAATATTGATGAACTCTTGAGGAATGAATTAAATCATGAAGAACCACCGTGAAGAACTCCGGTAACAAAAGGATGATTTGATAGAATGAAGGAGGAAAGAATAAGATGAGCCTTGCGAAGATTTAGATGGAGGTTCCGACGAAATGGCCGAGGAAATAATAGAACTCCGGAAAAGAAAAGATGAAAACACTTGGAACTAGAACTTATTCCTCAAGAACAAACTCCGAAGAAAAGGATTAAACACTTGGATTAAATAAGAATAAGATTTATTGTATGCTTATACTCCACCAATTAAATTGATGAGAAGCAATGGATTTGACATAATACTTATTCTTCTTGAAAAAGAATTGAGAAGTGACATATCACAACCTTGAGAAGGTCTTCTTGAACCACCGGTAGGATGAAAAGAACGAATGGATTAAAATGATAATCAAGGAAAATAATCTGAATGAACCACCGTAAGAATTTGGAAATGACTGATGAAAGAGAATGAATCACCGGGAAGAATTAGAAAAGCACGGAGATACTTGAGGGGATTAAAAATGCAAGAGAACAAAGAGATCGCGAACTGATAGAAGAATACTTGAACGAAGCACCGGAAGAATATTAAGACGAACGAAAGGGGCACGGATATAGAATAAATGGGGAATGAATCTGAAAACTTAGAACGAAGAAATCTTCTGAAAAGATGGCCTCCGGATGATTGAGACGGCAAAACAACTCCTGAAATACTCCGGATGGATGAAAAGAATTGCACAACTGGAAACAACTAGATAGGATAACATCGAGCTAGCACCGCGAATCTCCGGGAGAATGAAAAACAGAGAGGTTGAGCCAACAATGAAAAAGATTTGGAATCGATCTTGGAAAAGCATCTGACTGATGAAATTCATTCTTACGTCAAACTCCGAAAAGAATTGAGAATAACTCCGGGGAAATCAGAAGAGTCAGGTAAGATCCTGGGAAAAGGCATGTGGGTTAGGGCCCACTAAAGAGATACCACCGTTGGAAATGGGATGATGATCAGATAGATGATGCACCGGAACAATTGAAATATTTGAATGAGGTGACAACCTCGAATTAATTGGAACACAGACGAATCTCCTGAGATGTCTTACAAACTCCGGAATGATAAACTGGCGAGAGGCGAATGAGCAGGGAAAACACTTCGACGAAAAGAATATGATCAACGACAAAACTTGAATTGAATCCACCGGAAAAGAGATGAGGAATGTCAAACAAAAGAGAATTCACCGGTTGAAATAATTGGGGGAAGACTGAAAAGGCTCCGCATGAAAGAAATTGATGCTCGAAAGAGATTCAAACTCCGGGAAGAAGAGGGTGGGAGGGCGGGAAAAACAAAAGCAACTTGGAACGGGGAACGGACGAATAACTTGAAGAGAAAACACCGGTTGAAATCATTTAGGAGAGAGAGCAAAAACTTCACACGAGTAGGATGGATACTCGATTAAGAACTCCGGTTCCGAGAAGAAGAACAGGGAGGGCGGGTGGGAAAAACAAGGACAACTTCGGACAAGGAAAACAACGACGTCGGAGGAAGAACTGAGGATTGAACTCAAAGATGAAGATGGTCGAGTCAACTTGACGAGAAATGCACCGGGTAAAAGAGCAGAGGAACAACGATCGAAAAACCAACTGCGTGATCCTAAAGAAAAATTTGAAGGGGAAGAGGAGTAATTCAAAACACCTACGTCAAGATTCCTTACCAGAGCGACGAAGGGGCTGAGGAGTAAAAAAAGAATTCCTACTCTCCGATATAACTAGACACCGAAAATAGTTTTCTTCTAGACTCAACAACGGCCAAACTACACGATCAATCAAGGGGGCTCCTAAGGTCGGTCGAGGCTCTGATACCAACTTGTCACGCCCAATATGCGACCCTATCCAAAAGGAACTCGAAGGTCCCACCAAGGATAGACCCGCATATTGAAACGCTTTTGCAAGGTGGATATCATTACATCAACATTACATAATAGTGGGATACATACATAAGGCACAAATGCCACAAGAATACATCAACATCATGTACAAGAGACAACATCCGACTACGGATGACACATAAACTGAAGCTCAAACGACAACCACCCTGCTAGCCCAGGCTGCCGACCTGGAACCTATCCCCTGATCGAAGAAGAAGCAGAAGAACTCCAATACAAGCAAACATCACTCTCACGTCATGATCATCGCAAAACCTGTACCTGCAACTGGTGTTGTAGTAATCTGTGAGTCACGAGGACTCAGCAATCCCATTACCATGGGTATCAAGACTAGCAAAGCTTAAATGGGAAAGGAAGGGGTAAAGTGGTGAGGTTGCAGCAGCGACTAAGCATGATATGGTGGCTAACATACGCAAATGAGAGCGAGAAGAGAAACAAAGGAACGGTCGTCAACTAGTAATGATCAAGAAGTGATCATGAACTCCTACTTACGTCAGACATAACCCAAAAAACCGTGTTCTCCTCTCGATCAACCCGAAAAGAGACACTCACGTTACGCATTACGGTTGGTGTATTTTAGAAGAGTTTGCTTCAAGTTTACTACAACCGGATATTAACAAATTCCCATCTGCCACATAACCGCTGGCACGGCTTTGAAAGTTTATACCCTGCAGGGTGTCCCAACTTAGCCCATGATAAGCTCTCGCGATCAACGAAGGATATTCCTTCTCCCGGAAGACCCGATCAGTCTCGGAATCCGGCTACAAAACATTTCGACAAGAATAAAACAAGTCCAGCAAAGCCGCCCGGCGTGCCGACACCACGATAGTAGTAGCTGCGTATCTCGTCTCGTGCCACGACCGGATGAGCTAAGCGTCACAGTACCGACGTAACCCAAGTTGCCTAAGGGATGGTCCCATACGGTGCTCTAGTTTGGACCAACACTTTAGACAAGCATTGGCCGGGGGCTGAATAAAGATGACCCTTGGGTTAATTACTCCCAAGGGAAAAGTAGGTGGTGGTGAGGCAAATGGTAAAACCAATGTTGGGCCTTTTGGAGGAGTCTTATTCAAAGCGAACTGTCAAGGGGGTCCCATAAATCACCCTACCGCGTTAGGGACGCAAAATCCGGGAACATAATACCGATATGACGGAAACTAGGGCGGCAAGAGTGGAACAAAACACCAGGCATAAGGCCGAGCCTTCCACCCTTTACCAAGTATATAGATGCATTAATAATATAAGATATATGGTGATATCCCAACAAGTAAACACGTTCCAACAAGGAACAACATCTCCATGTTCCAACAAGGAACAAACTTCATCTTCACCTGCAACTACCAACGCTATAAGAGGGGCTGAGCAAAGCGGTAACATAGCCAAACAACGGTTTGCTAGGAAGGGTGACAAAGGTTAGAGGCTGACATGGCAATTTGGGATGGCTTGATGAACGGGTAATAGGTAGCGCAGTAAAGCGATAGAACGAAGCAACTAGCATAGCAATGATAGTAGTGAGATCCAGGGTAGCGGTCATCTTGCCTGAAATCCCGCAAGGAAGAAGAACGAGTCCATGAAGAAGACGAACGGATGAAGCCAAACCAAGCGTAGACGAACGAATCCTCACGATCGCAACGAAACGGGAACTAACAAGAAGCACACAACATAGTAAACACACCACACATGAACAAGACATGATGCACAACAAGCATGATGCATGACAAAGCTACATGAAGCTACTCATGGCAAGAGATGATGCAAACAAGAACAACACGTCAAAGCAAGTTTAAATGAGGCCGGGAACAACATAGAACAATTCCGGTAAGTCCTCATATGCAAATTTCGAAATTGGTCCAGATCTGAATAAACCTTATGTTCAAGTTGTTAAACAGCAAGTTAAGATGCACCACGATGATCTACACGAAATTCTAGTCAAGTTACATATAAAGTTCATTAGATTCGAGACTACGGCTTAGAAGATATGAGCAAAACAAGATAAGCATGGCATTGATGCAAAATGCATACAAACATCAAGCAAACACCTCAAAACAAGGATGCAACATGATAATATGAATCTACATGCAAAATCAAGCAAGTTTCATATAGAGCACACTCAAAAGCGAACAACGGTGCAACACATACACTCTATACAAGATATTACAACAATCTGTCCAAAACAGCAAGTAGGCATATTGCAAGCATCAAAACAACATGCTACAGCACCTCAATATGAAAACTAAAGGCATGGGCATGATTTACAGGTAAAGCATTACAAAACATGAACACTGAGCTATCTCCAGAAATGACTAGAGCATGCTCAAAAACACATGGCAAGATTGCAAGTAATAACAGTTTCAGACTTAGCAGAAATTAACATCAGGTTGCAATGTTTAGAGCTATCAAACAACATGTTACAGGAACTTATCATGGCAAACAAAGGCATGGCATGAATCTACTAATTGCATAGAACAAAAGTCCCTTAGTGACCATAAGCCAAAAAGGATCAGAAGATATGATGGCACCCATGTAAACATGGCAAGTTATATTACAGATTTGAACATGGCAGGAGCAACAATGAGTAGGCATGTTGGTGAGCTTGAATCACTCACCACAGAGCAATACATTGCATGGCAAGGCAACCAACAGTAAAAGACATGGCATAGAAGCTAAACATGGCAAGAACAACATCATAGCATACAAGGATCAACCACAACAACCTTGGCAAAATTGAATAACATGTAAACAATCTGCCAGGAACATTTTGAAGCAAAAGTAGAGCTCGATTGACTCAAGCTATGGCACTCCATAATTGCAAACAAGGGCATGGATGGATAGAGCAAGACATTTTTAACAAAACATCCTTACTGAAGTATCTCAAAATATGCATAGATCTCTCGGTAGCATCAAGTTAACATGGCATCAAAATAACAGCAAAACAGAGCTGAAAACAGCAACATCAGGACACCTACTTTGCATGCTTGTGCTAGTCACCACATAGATCACAAAAATACATAGCAAGCACCACTGGAAAGATGGCATGGCATATTACAAAACACATGTAGGACTCAAGTTCATAGGATGCACACATCAATCATGGCAAAAATGACAAAAGTGCATGTTCTGATAAAAATCAGGAACTAACATCACATAGCACTCTTGCAACAGCATTTCGGGCATCAAGATGAGCTCAAATGGAAAAAATGCAATGAGATGAAATGATCTACTCATCGAGACGAACATTTTGACATATTACACACGCAAAACGGAGCAACGATGACAGAGTTATGATGCTATGAAAATGCAACAAAATATCAAGATAACAAGGACTTAGACGAATTTGGAGAGAGGGGGAAAGTCAACCGAATGGCACGGGAACCGAGGCTGGCGGAACCGCGCGGAGATCTGGCGCCGGTGGCAGGAGTTGGACGGGAGGAGTCGGGAGGTCGAGGAGCTCGGGGAGGCGGAGACGGGCGGACCGCCGGATCAGCAAGGGCGGCGGGGAGGGCGGCCGGGCGCGGGAGACGCAGCTCCGGCCGGGCGGCGCAGCAGGCTCGTCGGCTTGCTCTGCGCTGGGCGCGTCTTGGGCGAGCCCTGGCCGAGGCGGCGGGGGAGGAGGAGGCGGGGGGGGCGGGCGGGAGGGGGTCGCCGAGGCGAAGCCGGGCGAGCTCACCGGCGGCGAGGCGGCCGAGCGGGCGGGACGGCGGCGCTGGAAACTGGCGGCGCTGGCTGGTGGCTCGTGGCCGGGCAGCGGCGGCGCGAGGGAGCCATGTGGGCTCGCTGATGGGCTCCAGGGCCGGGCGGGCGAGGTTGGCGCGGGAGGCCACGTGGCGGCTGCGGATTGGGCGCGGGCGGCGGTGGACGTGTCCGGCCGTCGGACGGACATGTCCGGCGGCGCGGAGGGGATGGATCTAGCTTTTCGCCTGCGAATTCATCCGCGAATTTTCGGGGGGATCTAGTTTTATAGGTAGAGGGAGCTAGGAGAGTCCAAATGAGGTGCGGTTTTCGGCCACGCGATCGTGATCGAACGACCGAGAGCATGGAGAGGAGTTTGGTGGGTTTTGGGCAACTTAGAAAGGGGTGTTGGGCTGCAAGGAGAAGGAGGCTTTTGCGGTTACCCGGTTAACCGTTGGAGTATCAAACGACCTCCAAATGATCCGAAACTTGACAGGCGATCTACCGGTACTATACCAAGGCCGCATGAAAAACCTCGGCCCATTCCGAGACCGTTTAACACCCGCACACGAAAAGAGGTAAAAGGGGGCGCCGGGAGACATAGGAGTGCCGGATTGCAAAACGGACAACGGGGAAAATGCTCGGATGCATGAGACGAACACGTATGCAAAATGAAATGCACATGATGACATGATAAAAATGCAGATGACGACATGGCAAAGTGCAACACGCAAGCACATGACATGGCAACACCGACGAATAACTGAAGGACACCTGGCGCATCGAATCCGGGGTGTTACATCCGGGCTCTCTTCCTTGTTTTGGCGTTTGTTTTTATTACGTCGTGGCTTCCCGTTGCCATCCCTTATTTTGGTTGTGCTGGGGTCGCTGGCGCCTTTATGGGCCAGCCAGCTATCCTCACCCGCGCAGAAGCGGGTCATAAGGCTTGTTAAGGCTGCCATTGTCCTTGGCTTTTCTTGGCCGAGGTGTCGGGCGAGCCATTCGTCACGGATGCTGTGTTTGAAAGCCGCTAAGGCTTCGATGTCCGGAAAGTCGACAATTTGATTCTTCTTAGTGAGGAATCTGTTCCAAAGCTTGCGGGCGGACTCTCCGGGCTGTTGGATTATGTGACTTAGATCGTCTGCATCGGAGGCCGGACATAAGTCCCTTGAAAATTGGCCCTGAAAGCATCTTCGAGTTCCTCCCAACTCCCAATTGAGTTTTCGGGGAGGCTTTTCAACCAGTGTCGAGCTGGTCCCTTCAACTTGAGGGGAAGGTATTTGATGGCGTGGAGGTCATCCCCATGAGCCATGTGAATATGCAGGATAAAATCCTCGATCCAGACCCCTGGGTCTGTCGTGCCGTCGTATGCCTCTATGTTCATAGGTTTAAAGCCTTGAGGGAATTCATGGTCCAGTACTTCTTCGTTGAAGCACAGGGGGTGAGCAGCCCCTCTGTATCTAGGCGCGTTGTGGCATGTAGTCGGTTGTTGTTGTATCCGGAGTTGATTCCGAACTGGTATCTGGCTTGTATGAGCGTTTGGGTGACCATAGTCCTTCGCTGGGGTGTGTCTTCTAGATCCATATATGGACCTGGCTGCATCGGCCTTCTTACCCGGATGCTCGCGTGGATCGTGCGTAGTGTCCGCAACCGCTTTGTTATGGTTGTGAAGCGGTACGTCTGGTTTCTTGGTGGAATTTTCTTTTGGTGGAACAGTCGCGTCGTCGAATTCTGGCAGTAGCTTGCGCTTCGGATAGCTTTTCGTATGGCGGTCATCACCATATCTTTCTTCAGTGTCTAGCACCTTATTCCATCTGTGACTTAGCTTTTCCTGTGTGGCCTTGAGTCGTTGCTTCTGCTTTTTTAGACTTCTTGCGGTGGCCATAAGCTTTCTGTGGAGGTTGTCTCGTTCCACTTGTTCGTCCGGGATGATGAATGCATCGTCATCCGGACTGTCTTCCTGTTCTGGGGCGGCTTCATGAGCCCGTCCCTCCGGATCATTGTGATCGGGTATTTGCTCCGAACTTAATTTGGCATGACCTGGCTCATCCTACTCCATCGCTGGGTCCATGTTGTCGTTGTTGCTTTCGGAGTTTGCGGTATATCGACCCTTCTTGCGCTCTTGTCGCTATTTTTGCAATTGATGGACTTTGAGCGGCGTGTGCGCCGCCTTTTTGGCTTTTGCCCGGGTGTTTTATCTTCCGGATTATCGTTGTCGTCCTTATTGGGCGTATCTACCGTGTATATATCGTATGACAAGGTAGTAGTCCCGCGCCCCAGGGATTCTGGAGCCTCTCCTGCATCGTCGTCCATACCGATGATGTCTTCGGAGTCAAGCACGTCGGTTAATTCTTTGATCGTGGCAATGAAGTGGGTGGTGGGTGGGCGCCAAATTCCTTCGTCGCCTGCTTCCCACTCGAGCCGGACATAGTTCGGCCCGGAGCCTCTTGACAAGAGAGAGACTTTAATGAGTTCAGCATGCCACCAAAGGGCGAGTGCTGAAAGATGTCCGCAGCGGTAAACTCCATTACCGGAGCCTAACCTGGCTTGGCTGGCTCGAGAGTGTGCGGACCGGGACCAACGACCGGATATGAGTCCGAGGGTCCGTGGTTACAGGCCTCCACAAAGGTGAGACCTGTTTTCGGCTCCACCGCCGATGAGTGTGCGGCCTGCGGGGCGGGGCCCAGCCCTCCGTCCCTAGGCAACGCAACCTGCCCTGGATTTAGATCCGGGGCTGCTGCGGGGATGATGTCCCGAGCATTGTCCGACAGCAGGTCTAGGTCGTACTCGTCTTAACTGTCCGGCGTTCCTGGCGTAGGCTCGAATCCGTCAAAGATCAAGTCTCCACGAATATCTGCCGTGTAGTTCAAGCCTCCGAACCTGATCTGGCGGCCAGGGGCGAAGCTATCGATCTGCTCCAACTGGCCAAGTGAATTGGCCCGCAGCGCGAAGCCGCCGAACACAAAGATTTGTCCGGGGAGAAAAGTCTCACCCTGGACCGTGTTGTTGACGATTGAAGACGCCATCAAGCCTTGAAGCGATGACACAGAGGAACTCTCAATGAAAGCACCAATGTCGGTGTCAAAACCGGCAGATCTCGGGTAGGGGGTCCCGATCTGTGCGTCTTAGGCTGATGGTAACAGGAAGCAAGGGACACAATGTTTACCCAGGTTCGGGCCCTCTCGATGGAGGTAAAACCCTATTTCCTGCTTGATTAATATTGAAGATATGTGGAATACAAGAGTAGATCTACCACGAGATCGTAGAGGCTAAACCCAAAGAGCTAGCCTATGATGGTATGATTGTAATTGTGATCGGCCTTCTAAGGACCATGCTCTCCGGTTTATATAGACACCGGAGAGCTAGGGTTTACATGGAGTCGGTTACAAGGAAGGAAACATAATATCCGGATCGCCAAGCTTGTCTTCCACGCAAAGGAGAGTCCTATCCGGACACGAGCCGAAGTCTTGAGTCTTGTATCTTGACGCTTCTATAGTCCGGACGATGTATACAGTCTGGCTGTCCGGATACCCCCTTATCCAGGACTCCCTCACTGATCCCGATCCAGAATTGGATCGGGGCGACGGGGAAGCGAGCGAGTGGGTGGGGGAAGTGGGGGCGTCGGTGGTCAGGGTTTGGGTCGCCTCAGGGGATAAGGGAGTGGGGATGGGCCGGTCGGGCTAGTCAGCTGGCCTGCTGGGCCGTTTAGCCAAGGGGTCCTTTTTATTTTTTTTATCTGTTTCGTTTTATTTCCACTTTTCTTCAGTGTTTTGTTTTAGTTACCTTTTATTTTTGTTTTAGAAAAATACCACAATGGCACCTAATTTGATGTTACTAAATATGTCACTGCCACATTAACTTGTTACCAAACTAAAATAGTTTCATAATTATTTAATATTTAAAAGCATTTAAATAATAGTTTTCGCTACTATTTTATTCGCCTAATAATATTTAAATATTTTATAAAGGTGTGGTTTATCCACCATAATTACCTATGCATTATTTGGTTCACTTTGGACATTTTAGTTTTAATGTTTGAAACTTTCGTTGTTTAACTTGATTTCGAATTTGAATTTGAATCATTTTTTAACTAACGCGAGAGTAACAACAGTAATCGAAGTGACGTGGCATCATTAGCAGAGGGTTACTATAGCTTAAATATCCGGGTGTCACAATTCTCCTCCACTACAAGAAATCTCGTCCCGAGATTTAGGAGCGGGAGTAAGGGGGAAGGGATTTGGTTGCGAAATTCTAACGAATCTTCTCATTCTTGGTTGCTCTTCTCGAAGAGGTCGATCCATTACATTGATGTCTTCATTTATCTGCTTCAGGTCATCATGATGAAGTCATCATTTTCCTCAGAACTCCAACGGACTTACGAATAGGTAAGGGACAACTCGGCTGCGACAGAATGCTTATGAGGGAAACAATATGGGGTTAACCCATGAAAGAACATAAGATTATCTCTCGAGTTGAACATATAAAATATAACGAGATTAAGGTACAAAGGTACAATAAGAGGTTCCAAGCGGATAGATAGTTGCTCGAAGTCTGAACCAGAGTGAGAAAGGGTTTCAGAGCAGCGAGAGTAAGTATTGTGTCTGATACCAGGATAGAGCACTAGGAAGGTGGCCCTGAATTAAATACGAAGCCAAGTGTGAGGAATAAGTTTGGAAACAGGGGGGTATAGGAGAGTTAGGTTTCGATCCTGTGGAACTGTGGGTTATGGGCCCACCATGTGGGTTAAAAGTAGGAAGGGAGGTGACATCTTGCGCGGTCATGATAGCAAGGCATGTCAGAGGATAGCACTGTCAGTTATGTTGGCAACAACATCGGTACCAAGGGCAAGGGACGAAGAGAACCATTTTCCCGCTCGTTGAACGAGGCGGGCCAATAGGCAAAGTTCTCGTCCATCGATGGTTACCGGAAAGTCATTAACAATAATAACAGGGTCTTACTGGCACGATTATACACCAAGGTGTTTACATAAGCAGAAGAATATTACTGCTTAGATCATATGGATCACAAGGAAGGTTAAACAAATCAATGGAAAGAAAAAGGTGATCATCAGATCAAACAGAACAATGGAAAGGAAAATGTGTTTGACACATATACCAGGGGTATACCCTTCCCAAGGACAAGCAGAGCAAGATATACACGACGGGATATAAAGTAGAAACCATTTAGGTAAGGGAAGAGGAATTTGATGACAATACCCATACAATGGTGTTTTGGATAATTGATAAAGAAAAGATAGCATTGCTTCAACTGTTCTTATTGAAGATCAGAGCAGCACCGATATGCTTCGAGATAGCATTGACATGGTCTTTAATCAAAGGTCAGACTCTGGATACACAAATGATCCATTAGGAACAACTTATAGAATAAGTCTTACAATTTCCTCATGGAAGAATGGATAACTTTGCTAACAAGGAAACTATAACAATAGGGCCTCCGGCCAGGTGTGCTAGGCAAGACACCACCTTACCGGGTCAAAGACCAATGTTATAACTCTTGGTAATATGTTACAACCATCATATCTGACTAAGATTCATATCTGATTGGTGTTAGGATACCTCAGACTCGGGATGTCTGAGAAGAAGAGGTGCAACACAGTTGACGAGATGACATTATATGATTCTCAGAAAATGAACTATGGAATCGAGTACCGAACGAGGGTTCATTATTAAGCCAAGGAGAGGATGAGGAGGTGGCTGATGGACTCAGTGATAATTCAACAAGATATCCAAAAAGATGGATCTCCACAGTTATGTGGATAAGGAGATAACTTTTGTCGGATCAAATGATATAATGAAGTACGCTTGAGGAAAACATACACAATTATACATTGGTTGAAAGGTGCGCCCGAAATATGGGTTGGGTTGCACGACCAATGTCAGAATGGGGATTCAATAATCAATAGTCTAAGAATGAACAACCGACCATTAACTTCAAAGAAATATGGTTGCTAGAAGGGTAGAATCCAAATAGCACCGTTCACTTGTTGGTACCCCGGTTGGAATCAACACAAGGACCAAAAAAGAATGGTGATTGTCGTGGAATTGTCACGGCAGATGTCCTCATGAAAGGACTTAGTCGTAGGGCCATCGTACGGGTTAACCTAGAGGGGTTAAAGCGGACACAAGACACGGGAATTATACTGGTTCGGCCCCTTCGATGAAGGTAAAAACCTACGTCCAGTTGTGATGTGATTGATACGGTTTCGGCGGCTAGGGATCAATAGCTTTGCCTTAGCCTCGAATCCTCTCCCCTAACTCGCCGCCGGGTCGTCCCCTTATATACACGGGTTGACGCCCGGCCGGTCTACAGAGTCCCAATCCGGCTCATACAAGCGTCCGGCTCGGTCTCTTCTTTCTTGTCTTACAACACAAGTTACAATACTAAGGCGGTTTACATACATGGACCTTAATTAGCCTCTGGGCTCCGTGCCTCCACCGTGGGCTGGATCATGGATTTAGGTAAACCGGCCTTTAAGGCGGTTCACACTCGGTGAGTTGTATCCCCAACATTAGGCCCCAGATTGACTTGAACCGGTTCAAGTTAATCTTCAAAATCTTCAGGAAACTCTTGATCTCCTTTCATATTTTTGTAAACCGCCATCCGCTTGAACCGCCGTGACGTCATCCTTCGATCTTCATGTCAGGGCACCCTGACGTCATTTTTAACAAAGAAATCCAAACGGTAAGATCCCCTTCATTAATGCTATCCCGGAAATCGAGGCGGCCGCTGCACCGTCCGCCGCTTTTGACTCCTCGATTCTCGCGCCCGTTGATTGCTCCGGCCCCTTATAAATAGACCGGTCGGGCCTTTCTCTTCTTCTTCTTCCGCTCTTCTCCTTCCTCGCGACGCCCGACCACGAAGCTCTGCCGTGGCCCCGACCTTCGACCGACGCTTCACGCCAGACGCTGCATCAACCTGATCATACCGAGCTTGATGCTCCTCCGCGGTTTCCGCTTCGTCCGTAAGGTTTCTTTCAAACCCTAGATCTAATCTGAAAACTCTGTTCGTCTCATAACTCGTAGGTGTTCATACCAGTTCTTCATACCAGTTCTTCACACTTGCTCTGCCATGGCCGTACGGCTCAGCCGTACCGCACATCCTGTGCAAGCGGCTGCCCCGCCACCCAATTAATTCTTTATGCACCGTTTCCTTTGTTCAGACCCTCGAATGTATAATACCCGAACCCTCATGCTCTTCATGAGGTTCACATAGGTCGTAAAACTTTTCTTACTAGAGCTTCGGTAGATCTCGATTACTTCCACTCGCATGTGAAAACTGTTTCTGTCCATACTTAGTAGTTTTTTCAGCTCTGCCTTATCCGGCGGTTTAACTTTTGATAGCTAACCCGTCACTCCATTAGTCCTCAGTTAAACCGGAACGGGAAGCCGGCTGCTGAATCGCCGGTTTAACAATATCTGAAATGCCTGAACCGTTTAATGGTAAACCGTCTCTTCCTTTCTCTCACAGCTTAGTCTTCCGGAATGGCTCCTCAATTCTCAGCTTGCAACTGGGTCCGGTCCAAAATCACCGAAACACAACTCAACGACTATGTCACCACTGGCGGTTTGGCTCCAAAAAATGTCCTCCACTGGCGTGTTCCGGACGGCGAGTTTCCTCCCGAACCACAAGAGGGAGAAGTAATCGTGTTTATGCAGCACTTAGACCGGGGATTCTGCCCGCCCGGTTCAAAAATTTTCCGGGACGTCCTCGCAAGTCTGAAACTCCATCCACAAGATATTGGCCCGAACTCCGTGTCAAATATATGCAACTTTCAAGTCTTCTGCGAAGTCTATCTTCAGGAAGAACCGTCTGTGGAGCTGTTCCGGGACTTTTTCCACTTGAACCGCCGTACCGAATTTTCTGATGGCCCCAACACAGAGCTAGGCGGCGTTTCAATCCAGAAGAGGAAGGAAGTAGATTTTCCTCACGCCAAACACCACAGCCATCCAAAAGATTGGAACCAAACCTGGTTCTATTGCCGAATTCGCCTCGCCAATGAGAATCCCTTGCCGGGTTATCGTCCTCACGGCTCAACAACCAAGCATCCATCGCTCAGACGTTTAACCGCCATGAACGCAAGAACTTCGCGCCTCAAATAATCAAGCTCCGGGCTCTAATGGCCAATGGCTTAACCGGCGAGACCTTGTGCGGTGTTGGGTTTCTTGGGCGTCTTGCCACTAAGCCGCCGCCCAGATTGATGCATGAGTACACCGCAGCCTTAAAGACCCTCAAAGACGTCACGAGCTGCCCATAAGCGAGGCGGAGGTCACAGAGATTGTCAAGAAGATGCTTGACGAACCGATCTCCGCTCTGCAGCCTAACCGGGTTGGCTCCATTCTGTGTTGCCAATCAACCGCCGGCGGTAAAGCTCTACTCACCGCCTTTGGGTCCTTAATACTTTGTTGACATGCATTAATCATTGTTGCTTCTCAGGCTGACAGCTCCTTCGAAACGAACTAAACGGTTGGGCGCGCGCTGTAAAATCCAAGGCCACCAAGAAGGCGGCAAAAGAAAGTCGCCGAGTCCTCCGATCCGCCGGAGGACGAAGAATCAAGCTGAGTAAAACTTGATATTCTTACGGGAGCCACCGTAAACCGGCTTTCCGCTTTGTGTTCCTTCTTGCTTATGACTTGTCCTTTGTATTATTTTTTATCGACAATTTCACCTCGAGGATGATGACTTGAAGCCGATCATGCCGACCTCGTTGAGGTAATCATTCTTTCTTCCGAAACTGATCTTGCACGGTTAAAAGAATTCGCCGCTACCGTCCGGAAAGTGAAAAATATCCTTCATGTCCTTACTTGAATCCAAATCTTTCCTTGAAGACACAAAGAGGGTGAAGAGCGCCAAGACGACCCGGCATAGTGGCCAACGGATTACCTCATCCGTTTACAGACACACCAACCCTAAGCGTCGTCGAGGTGACTTGCTCTCCTGAAAAGTGTTATCCCTTAAAAGGTTTCTTCCGATGTCCTCTCAATCCGTCTGACCCGAATTACCAGGCCTCTTCCAACTCGTCTGACGGTTCATCCACCACACAACTGCCTCCGCTGAAAGTTGCCGCAGGGTATGTAATTGCTGTCCGTCAATTCGATTCACTATTGCCTTGGTCAATTTGTTTTAATCCAATTCTAAATATTGCAGCACCAAGGCTCGCTTGAGTAAGAAAGCGAAAACCCTTGACCCATCCACGGATGCTGATCCGGAAAAGACCCCAGAACAAACCCACGACAATCCTGAAGCCGCCAAAGACAGCTCTGGCGAGTTGTACAAAGACGATACTCTCGACCGCGGAAGTTGAACCAGAGGTCAAGTGGAAACCTCGCAGCTCGCTCCATCAAACCCGCCCACAGAGCGGGTCGTGATTGTTGAACCGCCGAGCGAGCAAGACGACGTCAAGCCCAAAGAAGACCGCTGAAAATGGCGATGTTATTGTGACAGTAATGGCTACACTGCTCCCGACCAACGGTCGCTTTAGCAAAGCACAGATCAAGGAAGGCTCCACTACTATGAGCAAAGACAAGGGAAGACTGATATGTCGGCGACTACGACAATTTCTCTCGCCTAAGAGCTTCATTCAAGCTTTCAACCGGCTTTACACAAGCCGTGACTTTGAAGCCGGTCTAGTAAATCGCATGAAGGACCGCTATGAGGTAATGAGTTGACCTTTCTTGTATTTTAACTGCATAGTAGCCCCCAAGGGTCGGTTTAACTTTGTAAAGTTAAACCGGGACTTAAGGTGTGTCTCCTCATAGCAAACTCGAGATCAACTAGCCATTAGCCCCCAAGTGCCAAGTTGAATACTTGTATTGAGCTTGGGACTTGTATAATGAAACAACTAACATGCTCCCTTTGTCATCGTAATGAAATATACCAGCAAACTGTGCAACTCAAGGACCTTCAAACCAATCTGGAAACTCAAATAGCAGAAGCCACCAAAGCCAAGGATGAGTTAAAAACTGCCACGACCACCATGGAACAATTTGAAGGAGTGGTATAAACCGGCGGGTCAACTGGGACACCGAGAAAGCCGGTTTAGTAAAGCGGGCGGAAGAAGCTGAAGCAGCCCTTAAACCGGTGACTGAAGAGCTTACCGGACTCAAGCACCAAGTGCATGCCATGACCTCTGCCGTATTTGGTAAGAAAATTTGCACGGACTATCTTAATTTTGATATTTCCGCCGGTTTAACTTGAGCTGTCTGAACTTGGTGCAGGCAAACGCATTGCTCATCTGGGCTCTGACGTGCAGAAGAAGCTCAAGGCTTCTTATACTCTGATTGAGCAGCTGTATACCGGCGCCCAACGAGCCATATGCGCCATATCGTACGACAACACGGCGCCGTCCCTGATCAGAGACACACTGGACCGGCTGTCCATGATTCCGGGGCAGCTTGAAGAGTTAAAGCGATCCGCGGCTCGGGCTGGCACCCTACTAGCTCTGACTCGCGCCAAGGCGTGGATAGCAGATCTTGATCCGGCTGACATAGCCAAGGGTTTCCCCAGTGCTCAAGAGAACGGTGAAGCTTTTGACAACGACGCCCTGAAGCGGATAACAAAGGAAATGCGCCCATTGGCGAGTCAACTGGCAGCTGAAGCCAACCTGGAGGTTCACCGCTCTTTTTATGACGCAAACAACAAGCGGGTGGAATTTGTCATCCCGGAAGTGCAGAGCCTTGTTCCTCCCATCCGTAAGCACACTTACGCCCCTGACGTTGATCCGGCTGAGCTGATAAGTGAAGAAGCTGTCTTTCAGGCCTTAACCCGGATTGACTGGTCTACCAATGACTTCCGGGCTTTGGGTGCGGAAGAAGAAGAAGTTGAACCGACGCCAGGCGCCCCCTCTACCTCATGTCAACCCGGCGAAGAAGCGTAATTCGTCAAGCCGGGCGATGCATCCAAAGCTTCAAGGCATAACCCCACATGAAACGCCGGGCCTCCAAAGGCTTTGTAATAGGATAGTCAGTACTTTATATTGAACAATGCCGGTATAACCTCAGTCTGTAAAGTTTTGCATGGCGGTGCTGGATACTTTGGTTTTGAAGTAGTGAATCCTTCAACATATTTTGCCTGCCAGTGTCGGGCACACAGTTGGCTTTAGCCAATCCCGAAGCGGAGGCTTTATAAACCATCACCGTCAAAGGAGAACAATCCCTGTGTGCATAATACCGATTTACCGTGTAAATCGTGTCGGGCATGACAAGCCCCCTGTTACTCCATAATGGGATGTTAACAGCAAAAGCAAAATCAAACCGGAACAAAATCACCGGATTAAAAATGTACCGAATTCTGACAACGTAAATCCGGTTTAAAGAGGTTTGTCGGTTTAAGAAGGCCAACAAAATCCAAATGATTGGTATAAAAACCATATGGAAAAAACAATGATAAAAATCGTTTGCAAGAAAAGGCTGTACTGAGCCGGATCAGATGGTGTTACCATGGTCGGACAGGACCAAGCCCCCTATAAGGTGTAGCGATGGTTCAAGTCAGCCAGGTCCCCAATTGAACTCGTGGCATGATGCCGATCAAGTGGCATTGCAATGGTTCGGGTTCGACCAAAGCCCCCAAGTGATTCTATGGCCTTAGGCCGACCAAGAGCGCGGATGGTTCAGACGTGACCATGTCCCCAAATGATCTGGTGGCTTTACGCTTTGTCAAGAGGTGTCGCATTGGTTCGGACACGACCAAGCCCCCAAGTGACAAAAATTTCGAAAAGCAAGGCCAAGGGTTAAACGGAGGCCGCTTCACGACAACATCTCCATGTACCCAAACCGGTCTTTATACGTGAGCAGATACCCGCTTTAGCCGAGGATCCGGTTTATTGCCTTTATTCATAATATATACATTGTCTTAATATGTACATAAGTGGAGCCGATGGCTCGGTATAATAAGGTCAAGATGAGCTATGTTCCATGGCTCGTTGGTCTCCTCTCCGGCGGCGTGAGTCCTTTCGCCTCGAACATCAATCGATAGTAGGACCCATTGTATAGATTCTTGCTGACCACAAAGGCCCCTCCCAAGGTGGGGATAGCTTGTGCATATCTTTTTCGGTCTTGAATGAGCCGCAGCACTAAGTCTCCTTCTCGAAGGTTCGGTTTTAACCGCTTGGCTGTGATACCGAGCGAAGATCCTGCTGGTAGACCGCCGAACGAGCAGCTGCCATATCGCGCTCTTCGTCGGTCGATCCAAATCATCTTGCCGTGCTACCTCGCTATCTGCCTCAACATAAGCTGCCACTCGAGGCGAGTCGTGACGGATATCGCAGGGAAGGACCGCCCCGCTCCATAGACCATAAAGAACGGCGTGTACCCGGTGGATCGGTTGGGGTAGTATTTATACTCCATATCACCGATGGTAGCTCCTCCACCCAACAACCCGGCGTCCTCTCTAAAGGGACCATAAGTCGGGTTTGATACCTTTCAAGATCTCTGATTAGCTCGTTCCGCTTGACCATTGGATTGCGGGTGGCTCTGGAAGAAACATCGCGGATGTGCTCTCGCTCACAAAATTCCTTCATAGCTCCTTTGGATAAATTGGTGCCATTGTCCGTGATGATACTGTGTGGAAACCCAAACCGGAAAATCACCTTTTGATGAACTGAACCGCCGTGGCGCATCACACTTGCTAACAGCTCGCCTCAACCCACTTGGTAAATTTATCAACCACCACCAACAGGTGGGTCTTTTGTCCTTGGACCTTTGAAAGGTCCAACCATATCCAGCCCCCAAGTCGCAAACGGCCAAGTAATTGGAATCATCCTCAATTCTTGGGCTGGCACATGAGCACGCTGGAGAACTTTTGGCAACCATCACATCGTCGACCAGATCCTCCGCATCGGCATGGGCGGTCAACCAATAGAAACCATGGCGGGAACTTTGGCCACCAAGGATTTTGAACCGCGTGGTGACCACAATCCCTTCATGAATCTCTCGCAATATCTCACAGCCCTCTTGAGGGACACATAACGCTGAAACGCCTACGACACCCGCAACGGTGCAACTCGCCATTAACAATGGTCATAGACTTAGACCGCCGGACTATCTGCCGGGCCAACGTCTCATCTTCCGTAACTCGCCCGGTTCATGTATGCCAAATACGGAGCGCCCAGTCCGGAATGACATGCAGGGCCGCCACCAATTGAGCCTCCGGATCGGGATAGCCAAATCAATTTCATCGGGAAGCTTAAGCGACGGATTATGCAAGACATCAAGGAAGGCGTTATGGCGGGACGGTTTACGTTGCGAGCCCACCGGCTTAAAGCATCACCGCCGTTCTTCCGACGATCCACATGGTCCACGATATCCTTTAAAATGTCCTGCAACAACATCCACCTCCCGACGATATGCAGCCATGAGTGGATCTTTGGAGTCCCAAGTACCGATACTTGCTTTGGGCCACCAAGTCCGAGTCACCAAAGCATTTAACCCGGCTGAGATTCATTTCCTTAGCTATCCGGAGACCATGGAGCAAAGCTTCATACTCAGCTGCATTGTTAGTACAAGCAAACATTAGGCGGAGAACGTAACAGAACTTGTCACCTCGTGGGGAAGTTAATACGACTCCAGCCCCCGAGCCCTCCAATTGCCTGGACCCATCAAAGTGGATGGTCCAATAGGTATGATCCGGCTTCTCTTCTGGCGCTTGCAACTCCGTCCAATCATTAATGAAATCCACAAGTGCCTGAGGTTTTACGGCCGTCCGAGGCACATACCTTAAACCGTGTGGCCCAAGTTCTATAGCCCACTTAGCAATCCGCCGATCGCTTCCGGTTACAGATGATATCGCCCAAGGGAGCCGAACTGACCACTGTGATGGGGTGCCCTTGGAAATATTGCTTTAGCTTCCGACTTGCCATAAAAACTCCATATACCAGCTTTCGCCAATGCGGATATCTTTGTTTGGACTCGATGAGAACCTCGCTGATGTAATAAAGCGGCGCTGAACCGGATACTCCTTCCCCGCCTCCTTGCGCTCCACCACAATGGCCACACTCACCGCTCTGGCGTTAGCAAACAACATATAACAGAGCGGCTCCTTGTCAATAGGGGCGTAAGAACAGGCGGGTTGGCCACCTGCCGCTTTAAATCCTCCAATGCCTCATCAAGCGGTGAGCTCGCATTTAATTGATCCGTCTTCTTCAACGGTGGTACAAAGGGATAGCCTCTCTCCTAGGCGATCGATAAACCGGCTTAGCGCAGCAATCCGGCTGTCAAACGTTGGACATCGTTGATACACTTTGGCTTAGCCAAGGAGGTGATAGCTGTAATCTTCTCCGGATTAGCCTCAATCCCGGTTGGACACAAGGAAACCCAACAACTTGCTCGCCAGAACACCAAAGACGACTTGGCGGGTTGAGCATCATCTTATACACCCGCAAGTCGTCAAAAGTTTCCTTTAAATCCTCAATCAATGTTTCCTTCTGCCTTGATTTCACCACGATATCATCCACATAAGCGTGCACATTACGGCCGATCTGTTCGTGCAAACAATTCTGTACGCAACGCTGATAAGTTGCTTGGGCGCTCTTGAGCCCAAAAGGCAAGGATACATAGCAGAAGGCTCCAAAAGGGGTGATAAATGCCGTCTTCTCCTGGTCCTTAACCGCCATCTTAATCAGGTGATAACCGGAATACGCGTCCAAAAAGCTCAAACGCTCACAACCCGCCGTAGCATCAATGATCTGGTCAATGCGGGGGAGGGCCAAAGGATCTGCTGGACAAGCTTTGTTAAGATCTGTGTAATCCACGCACATGCGCCAAGTGCCATTCTTCTTAAGGACCAACACCGGATTAGCAAGCCACTCTGGATGAAAGACTTCAACGATAAACCCTGCTGCCAAGAGCCTAGCAACTTCTTCTCCGATGGCCTTGCGCCTTTCCTCATTAAATCGGCGAAGAAACTGCTTTACCGGTTTGTATTTCGGGTCAACATTAAGAGTGTGCTCAGCGAGTTCCCTTGGTACACCTGGCATGTCAGAAGGCTTCCATGCAAAAATGTCCCGATTCTCACGGATGAACTCGATGAGCGCGCTTTCCTATTTAGGATCCAAGTTGGCACTGATGGTGAACTGCTTGGACGAATCGCCGGGCACAAAATCAACAAGCTTCATCTCAGCCGCCGATTTGAACTTCAAGTCCGGATCATGCTCTGTAGTTGGCTTCTTCAAAGGGGTCATATCCGCCGGATCAACATTGTCTTTATAATACTTTAGCTCTTCCGTGGCACAAACCGACTCTGCGTAAGCCGCATCACCTTCCTCGCACTCCAAAGCGATCCGGCGGCTCCATGAACTGTTATCGTTCCTTTGTGACCCGGCATTTTCAGCTGTAAGTAAACATAACAGGCCGTGCCATAAACTTAGCATAAGCCGGCCGCCCAAAGAGGCGTGGTAAGGGCTTTGAATTTTCACCACCTCAAATGTCAATGTTTCGATCCGAGTCATGTTCGTCCCCAAAGGTCACCTCGAGCTATCTTACCGACCGGCACGCCGACTTGCTGTGCACCACTCCGTGAAACACTGTCTTTGGATGGCCTAAGATGCCTATCCGTCAACCCCATCGCCGGAAGGTCTCGTAGTACGTGATGTTGATGCTGCTTCCTCCATCCATAAGAACCTTGGTAAACTTGTACCCTCCTACCGGGCGCCACCACCAGGGCTAATCGACCCGGATTGTAAACCCGGGAGGATGGTCCTCTCTCCACACGATCGGTTGCTCGGACCAGCGAGGTAATGCGGCGCAGCAGTTCAACAACACCGACCGCCCGCTTCAAGTTTTCGGTCTCGTCATCCAAGCTGGTGGTAAAGACGTGGTATCATCCACCGCTCAACCGCTTTGGGTTACTTTGATAACCCGACCGCCGTTGTTCTTGATTGTAGCCCCTTGGTTCTCGATTACGATTACCTTGATTATTCGATTGCCTTGCCGCCCGGATTACCACGAATCTCGGGCCGAATTTCCTCCACCGTACTCCGGGCGGAGAACTGAACCGCCATCGGGCCCTTGATCATACCGGAAAGAGTTGGAGTTTTGAACTCCCGCATAATATAACAATCCTTCCAAAGGTGGTTCGCGGTGCCTCCTTCGTCCCATGCTTCGGACAAGGTTGATTCAATATGAAATTCAAAGCGATCCGGATTGTGACCGCCCGGTTTGATTGCCTACCCTGCGCGCTGACCCTTGTCTCTGCGTTGGTGTTGGCCACAAAGCCCATGTTGCCGTTAAACTGGCGCTTGTTCCTCCATTGCTCGCCGAATGATCTTGCTGGCCCTCGAGTTGCCGCTCGTTTTCCCTTCCCACTTCATCATTCTCAGATTCGGGATCCTTGGTACTATCGAATCAGCGTACTTTACCAAAACGCCCATTAGAGTGCCCATGTCATGGCAAAACGCTTCATGCGGCCCACTTCAGATTTCAATGGCTCGAACCGCAATTGGCTTCCAAGGTCAAGATCGCGGAATCGGGGTTGATCGGTCTCAAGAATGTAAAACTTCCAAACGCATGGCGCACCCAATGGGTTGTGGATTCTCCCTCCGCGCCGACACAAGCTGCTAAATCCACCACGCATATGGGCTGTTTACAGTGTCCTTGAAATTTTGAATGAATCGGGTTCGCAATCGGGTCCACGAGCTGATAGAGTTGGGCGGCAAATTTTTCAACCAAGTCCGGGCCGTACCTTCCAGCATCATTGTGAAATACTTCGCACATGCGGCTTCATCCACATCTAGCATCTCCATGGCCATCTCATAGCTTTCTATCCATGCTTCGAGCCAAATCGGCAGATAATTTGGCACCTTGCGCGCCCTTGAAGTCCTTGGGCAAGCGACGCGTTGCGAAAGCGGGGGCGAGGCAAGGCACCCCAAAGAGCCAGACGTGACCCCGGTTCAAGATGGTCAGACGAACCGGCGCGGGCGGATGATCCTCTGCTTGTGCCGCTAACTCGGCCTCCTGCGTGCCTCGCGCGCGTCCACTACCACTTGAGCATCCTCAAAGCCGCCCGCCGGATTGTTGCCGCGAGGCGGACCACGCTGCGCATTGCTTGACACGGCGGTTAAATCGACGCGTCGGCTATAACTCCGGCTTGGGGGGGTGGAGTGGATCCGATCCCGACCGTATGAATACGCTTCTTCCGAGCAGGGCCGTCCGAGGAGCTCCTTAACCCGGCGTGTCTACCGCTCGTGGTGAATCGCCGATTGAATCGCCTCCAACCGTGCCGCAGCCGCCACGAGGTTATCCATCGGGTTGGAGTAGTGACCGGAGGTGTTCGCACGGGTCTGGGCGCACCGGTATGATGGCGAGGTAGATCTATCACACGGGCTGAACTGCGCGGCCGCCCCAGTGCTTCCGCCGGTTTACCAACGGCGGCGGATTATGGTCCCTACCACCGGTATTGAAAAGCTCCTCCTTCAAAACTGAAGGTAAACGGGACTGTACTTCCTTTTCATGACTTCTCGTGACGCGCTGGTCGGCTGAGCCTATAAGCTCACAGATCCAAAGCGCCCGTTCCGCCGCCATCCGCTCGTCCGCTGCCGCCAGTCCGCTTTAGCTTTAGTGATCTATTCCCCACCTTTGCAATCTCTGCGTTGTGCGAGTCCCGATCCGCGGATTAGCTTCCGCCATGAGCACAGCCAATGCGTCGAAAAGCTCGACAAAACTTGAGCGGCGGGCGACAGGCCTCCGCCCCGGCTGCCATCACCGCTGTTGAACCGGCGACCAGGGCGCCGCGGTCAAGAGTGAAGCGCCACTGCGCATCGCCATGAAGATCCCAACCGGTTGGGTAGATCGAAGGGTCCGAATACTCTCACCGTCGAAACAGCCCCGATCCGCCATCCCGCGGTGGTATAGAGACTCGGTTTCTCCGGCCGACGATTCGCCGCCAGAGTAGACAACAGATTTAAATCGCCAGATCTGATCCGTCCTCGTAGCCTCCGTGGGCGACTCCCACAAAACATGCGACAACGGTTTAGCGAGGCAGGACTCTTCTTCGCCCGTTGAGCCGTCTCGATGAGGTCGGTCAGACGTCCGCCGAGCCCGACTCGCCGATCTTGCCGATGAACACGTGTATGCCGCCAAAGGGGACCTGTACCCGTACTCAATCGAGCCGGCCTCGGGGCCCAATCCGCATCGTCGATGTAGAGCTTGCCGCGACGACTCTTAGTCATCCGCCCATTGCATAGCCTTCGAGTCCTTGAACTTGCCCTCTAAGATCATCAAACCATCGTGCGATAGCCCCACGGTGGCGCCTAACCGTCGTGGAATTGTCACGGCAGATGTCCTCATGAAAGGACTTAGTCGAGGGCCATCGTATGGGTTAACCTAGAGGGTTAAAGCGGACACAAGACACGGAATTATCTTGGTTCGCCCCTTCGATGAAGGTAAAAACCTACGTCCAGTTGTAATGTGATTGATACGGTTTCGGCGGCTAGGGATCAATAGCTTTGCCTTAGCCTCGAATCCTCTCCCCTAACTCGCCGCCGGGTCGTCCCCTTATATACACGGGTTGACCTTGGCCGTCTCTGAGTCCCAATCCGGCTCATACAAGCGTCCGGCTCGGTCTCTTCTTTCTTGTCTTACAACACAAGTTACAATACTAAGGCGGTTTACATACATGGACCTTAATTCGCCTCTGGGCTCAGTGCCTCCACCGTGGGCTGGATCATGGATTTAGGGTAAACCGGCCCTTCCGGGCGGTTCACACTCAGTAGTTGTATCCCCAACAGTGATGGTGAGAAGTATCACTATACCAAGAATTCTTAAGAGGTGGAGTAATCCTCATGACATTCTTGACATAAAAGATGGTAATACTCCAAGGTAAAGAATAAAAAATGCTGGATAGCAAGGAACTCAAGGTATAACACAGAACACGAACAAGTTTGTGTTGGAGGGAAGGCAATAGAGTGGTCGATGACAACATAAATCATCGAGGACAAGGATGGTATTTCTCATCATGAATTCAATTGATATCTTGGAAGAGCTCCGAATGATGATGATGATGATCATGACACATTTGTCAAGAGATTTCATGAAGATGTAATCGATCGGCGATGACATCAAGTTAAAGGAATGATGAAGCGAAAGGTTATTGGAACCATGGGTATGACACAAACTCGAAACCAAGTTTGTTGTTCAAGGAGAAATGATATGACGAGGAAGAGCGACGTAAGCTTAGCTCATTGTCGAAAATTGTGCTCCGGGAAGGACCAGGTAGCACAGTTAAAATCATTAGGATAATGATATAGCCAAACATGCTAGGAATGACAAGATCGGGTACAAACTCATAAGTAAAGAAGATTACTATGAGTAGTTGAACCGTAATGCGGACTCGGTTCAGTTATCGGTGTCCTTGAGTGTTTAAAAACTAGGAACCCGTGATTGAGGATGTAGTACTTGATGAAGAACTCATGAGAAGTTATGCAGTTCCATGATAATCTCGAGATACCAGGGGGTAATACTCGAGACAGATTAAAGTAGAGGTTGGACTGGGGTATTGATTTGTAGAAGGCAAGTACTTTAACTTGTCCGAGAAATAGAGTCAAGGGAATAATCATGGTCGAGACAGCGGTTGCAAAGGACCAAATCACAGATACCAGATGATATTATATCATGGAAATAGTTATTATTACAAGAAGCTTCCATGGTAGGATCTACATCGTGTCCATGGGCATGAACATAAAGGTTCAAGGTCAATCCCACTTCTCCAATGCATAACCTTTCATTCACTTCTCATTTCGAATGAGTTGTAGTGTTGAAATTTTATCTGGCAAAATACTAGAAGAGTATGACTCGTGAAAACTTGAGTTCACACATATTAAGGAAGGCATTCAACCCATCGGGATATCGTGGAAACATATACCACAAGCTTTATGAGTAAATAACACAAGCTCGAAAGCAGAGCATGGTTGACAAAGGCATAGGATATAACTTTCCAAAGGCAGAAGACACAATTTACCAAAGGAATTATGTATCAGGGGAGAAACTCTCAAGGTTATTGGATATGAAGGACGCTGTTAGATAATAACCAAGCAATTGGTCTCGCGGACCACAAGGAACCTGACGTGAGTATCGGTAATCAGAATGAAAAGAATGCAAAGGTATCAGATTATAGAAAAACTGACTAATTCAGAGCTCAAATGCAAACAAAATATGATTTTCAAATCAAGGGATCAGAAGCCAACGGTCTGATTAAGAATGGATAAGTCGAATAGACTTAGGGGTACAATCGACGACCATTTGATTGGTCGATAACCAGCTCATGTTTAAAATGACGTCTGGGCCAGAAGGAAGAATTCTAGGATCTGATTGAGGATTGTGAGCATTTGCAATATTTTGAATCAATAGACTCAAAATGATAATGACAATGGATGACAATAAGATTACGAGACTTATGGGATTAACCATAATGCGAGCAAGCAAGAATTTCAAGAGCAATAGGTTGCCCAGGATTTTCATAAGTCCAGATAGTATTTCAAAGACTTTTGTGAATTACTTGAATCAACGGGGATGAGCGGATACTCGATAAGTGCAAGAATTTATTTGTAGGGGTATTCAGGTGGCAAAGAACTGCAGGGCAGTAGGCACAAAGTATTCTCAAAACAATAGAGAGAATTTCGGTGGTATCTTGTAATAACAAGATCAACGGGGAATGAATGTATGAATGGCAAGTGTAAGCAGTTTTCGTAGGGGTTGACGGTGGAAGGAAATTGCAAATGCGATGGCACAAAGACTCGAGAGGACATCATAGAGTAACTTCGGAATATTCTAGCACAATAGGCGATCATCTGAAATGAGGGGCTCTCCGGGAGAAAGTATTTTCGAGAACCTAGAGTGGGCGTTAGTAAAACCATTTAACCCGAATAGAGGAGAGATCAGAGTCCCAGAGTAAAGGTTGAGGAGTAAAAGATCCTAATACCACCCAATGGCGACGTGGGCCCGTAAGCCACACAACCAAGTTAGTAAAATAGTTTTTGGCTTCTAGACTCAACTTCGGCCAAGGAGTTGGAAAGAGGATTCCTACAGGCAGTCAGCTCCGATACCAACTTGTGACGCCCCTGATTCAATAATACACTAATCATGCACGCAAATGTGCACAATCAAGATCAGGGACTCACGGGAAGATATCACAACACAACTCTAAAAGTAAAATAAGTCATACAAGCATCATAATACAAGCCAGGGGCCTCGAGGGCTCGAATACAAGTGCTCGATCATAGACGAGTCAGTGGAAGCAACAATATCTGAACACAGACATAAGTTAAACAAGTTTGCCTTAAGAAGGCTAGCACAAAGTGAGATACAAATCGAAAGAGGTGCAAGCCTCCTGCCTGGGATCCTCCTAACTACTCCTGGTCGCCGTCAGCGGCATGCCCGTAGTAGTAGGCTCCTCCAGTGTAGTAGTCATCGTCGACGGTGGCGTCTGGATCCTGGGCTCCAATGTCTGGTTGCGGCATCCGAGAAGAAGAGGAAAACAGGGGAAAAGAGGGAGCAAAGCAACCGTGAGTACTCATCCAAAGTACTCGCAAGCAAGGAGCTACACTACATATGCATGGGTATATGTGTAAGGAGGCCATATCAGTGGACTGAACTGCAGAATGCCGGAATAAGAGGGTATAGCTAGTCCTATCGAAGACTACGCTTCTGGCAGCCTCCATCTTGCAGCATGTAGAAGAGAGTAGATTGAAGTCCTCCAAGTAGCATCGCATAGCATAATCCTACCCGGCGATCCTCCCCTCATCGCCCTATGGGAAAGCGATCACCGGGATGTCTCTGGAACTTGTCTGGATGTGTTTTATTAAGTATCCGGTTCTAGTTGTCATAAGGTCAAGGTACAACTCTGGGTCGTCCTTTTACCGAGGGACACGGCTATTCGAATAGATAAACTTCCCTGCAGGGGTGCACCACATAACCCAACACGCTCGATCCCCATTGGTCGAACACACTTTCCTGGGTCATGCCCGGCCTCGGAAGATCAACACGTCGCAGCCCCACCTAGGCACAACAGAGAGGTTAGCACGCCGGTCTAACTCCTATGGCGCAGGGGTCTGGGCCCATCACCCATTGCACACCTGCACATTGTGAACGCGGCCGGAAGAAGACCTAGCCTCCCTAATACAAGAGCAGGCGTTCAGTCCAATCCGGCGCACGCCGCTCAGTCGCTGACGTCACGAAGGCTTCGGCTGATACCACGATGTCGAGTGCCCATAACTGTTCCCGCGTAGTTGGTTAGTGCTTATAGGCCAGTGGCCAGACTCAAATCAAATACCAAGATCTCGTTAAGCGTGTTATTATGAAGTAACTACGAATGCCAACCAGGGCCAGGCCCACCTCTCACCTAGGTGGTTTCATCCTGCCCTGTCGCTCTGCCTCAAAGTAACAGTCGGGGGCCGTCGGGAACCCAGGCCCACCTCTACCGGGATGGAGCCACCTGTCCTTCCAGCCCCCACATCGAAATCACTTGCGGGTACTCAACGAGCCGACTCGACTTTAGTCACCATCTGTATAGTATGTATATATGTAATATATACCCATGATCACCTCCCGAGTGATCACGGCCCGATAGTATAGCAAGGTAGACTGACCAGAATGTAGGGCCAATGATGATAAACTAGCATCCTATACTAGGCATTTAGGATTGCGGGTAAGGTATCAATGACTGTAGCAACGGTGACAAGCTATGCAACAGAATATGAGTAACCGAACAGTAACATGCTACACTACTCTAATGCAAGCAGTAGAGAGAAGAATAGGCGATATCTGGTGATCAAGGGGGGCTTGCCTGGTTGCTCTGGCAAGAAGGTCGAGTCGTCAACACAGTAGTCGAACTAGGGGTCACCGGCAGTCTCGGGGTCTACTGGAAAGAAGTAACGGAGAGAGAACACAATAAATAACAGAGTAATCAAAGCATCACAAAGCCTAACAAGGCAATACGCGGTGTTCGGTGTGCCCTAACGCGGTAGTAGGTGATACCGGCAGAAGGGGGAAACATCCAGGAAAGTATCCCCGGTGTTTCGCGTTTTCGGACAGATGAACCGGAGGTGAAAAGTTGCAGGTTCACTATGCTAGGGACGCGTGGCGGATGAAGGGCTGCGTATTTGAATTCGTCTCGTCGTTCTGAGCAACTTTCATGTACAAAGTAGTTTCATCCGAGCTACGGTTTATTTTATATTAATTTTAAAAGATTTATTCAATTTTTGGATTTAATAAATTAACTTAATTCGAAAACTAATTAATGCATCAGCATGATGTCAACATGATGTCAGCAGTCAACATTGACCATTGACCTGACAGGTGGGTCCCATGTGTCAATGACTGGTTTAGCTAATTAATAGCGGTTACTATTTTATTAGTAGGTTAAGTAGGTTTAATTAGTGAACTAACATAACTAATTAAGTTAATTTATTTCTTTATTTATTTTGCTATTATTAATTTATTTATTTTGCATAACGCTCTGCGGGTGGGCCCTGGCTATCATTGGCCAGGGCCATAGCGTGGCGGGCTAACGGGCACCACCCGAACGGGCGCATGCCCGAGGGGTGCTGGGCACACACGGCGCATGCCGGCGCCGACGGCCAGGGCCATGGGAGGCGGCGGAGGGGTGGGGCCGTGACGGGCAGTGGGGCGGCAAAGGCACATGGATGGCTGCGGGGGCACGCCGCGCTCGACCGGGCGAGTAGCAAGCGACGACGACAAGTCCGGGGGCGTAGCGAGCAGGCGCTGGCTGCTGAGGCGCTGAAGCGGTCGGGCGAGCGATGGCGAGGTGGAAGCGGCAACCGGAGTGGGGTGGCGCGGGGAAGGAAGGAGGGAGTGGAGGCTAGAGGTGGCCTCACCGGCGTTGAGAGAAGCGGGGCGGCGAGGCTCGGGGGCGACCGTTGTGGAGGAGGACGGGGACGAGGCATCGTCGCGGCGTCGGGAAGGTGGGAGCAGTCCGGCGGGAAGGAGGACGGGGACGCGGCGACGGCGGGGCAGCGTCATGCGGCTTCGGGTCCTCATGCGGCGGCGGTGGTCAACGACGGCGGGTGGCGATGGTGAAGCGATCCTCGACGACGGTGGTCGGCGGCAAAGCCCGATCCCGATCCAGAATTGGATCGGGGGGAGGGGGAAGCAAGCGAGTGGGTGGGGGAAGTGGGGGCGTCGGTGGTTAGGGTTTGGGTCGCCTCAGGGGATAAGGGAGTGGGGATGGGCCGGTCGGGCCAGTGAGCTGGCCTGCTGGTCCGTTTGGCCAAGGGGTCCTTTTATTTTTTTATCTGTTTCATTTTATTTCCACTTTTCTTCAGTGTTTTCTTTTAGTTACCTTTTATTTTTGTTTTAGAAAAATACCACAATGGCACCTAATTTGATGTTATTAAATATGTCACTGCCACATTAACTTGTTACCCAAACTAAAATAGTTTTGTAATTATTTATAATATTTAAAGCATTTGAATAATAGTTTTTGCTACTGTTTTAATATTTAAATATTTTATAAAGGTGTGGTTTCTCCACCATAATTACCTATGCATTATTTGGTTCACTTTGAACATTTTAGTTTTAATGTTTGAAACTTTCGTTGTTTAACTTGATTTCGAATTTGAATTTGAATCGTTTTTGAACTAATGCGAGAGTAATAACAGTAATCGAAGTGACATGGCATCATTAGCAGAGGGTTACTATAGTTTAATTATCCGGGCGTCACACTAGTCCTATGAGGTCTTAACACGATGACTTCCCGTCTATCTACTAAAACAAGTTTCGGCCGACTCCAAAAAGGAAGGGGCGATGACGACGACGCACCTTTTGCTCGCTTCAAGACTTGTAGTCGTCACTAGATGATCTACGTATCTTGTTGTAATTTTTATTATTTCTGGTGTTCGTTGTACTACCAAGATTGATGAATAGATTGGAAGCTTTCTTGCAAAAAGAAGATTAGGGTTTGATGTATAGGTTTGTAATTTTTTGTATGCTCTTTTCTTCATAATTTTAGGACATTAGCATGTCTTACAATGTTCCCTAAGAAGCATTTTTTGGGTGCTCAAAAAAGGAGAAAAGTAAAATAAAGCGATATGGAAATTCAATCAGAGAAGTGTTCTTATTTGAGGTAATCATGTCAGTTTCATTTTGCTATCTTTTAGTCTTTCTGTCGTAATATGGCATTGTCCAAGTGTCCAACAATTATTATAGTCATCTCAAACTAAAAATGTATGTTTGAAAGTTTACTCTTAATTAATATTATAAAAATGGAGTTAGATATATTTGTTTATGTATCACGCACACACATACACACATATATACGGTCTTAGGACTTAGGGGGCCATGTTGCCGAGTCGCCCTAGGTCCTTCTGAAACATATAGTCGGCCATGCCCATAAGAAGATGGTGTAAATTAGCAACACCCCCCCCCCACACACACACACACAGTTCGCAAGTTCCATCTTGGCCGCAACAAGTACACTTGCTGTCTCATGTCCCTTTCCCTTTGATCACTTGATCACCACTAAAAAATTGGTTCCTCCCAACTTGCCAAACAATTTTTATTTATTTTGGAAGGAATCTTCATCTTCTAGATATCCATCACCTCACCTTGTGTATCCTTCTTAAAAATTTCTCTGTATAGGGATCCTATGAAAAATTGGCCCAAAGGTTCCAACTTCCAAGAAATGTTGTCGTCCCCGTTGGTTAACCTCACTCCGGCTAGCTCATCCTAGAGGAGGTCCCAATCCGCCACTTCCAAGGGCCCAAACGATTGCTAGAACAACGGAGTCCATCTATCATCCACCTTGACCTCCACTGCTCTTGGATTGTGCCCAGTGACAAAGAGTCATGGGAATCTGTGTCTAAGGGACCCCTCCCCTATCCAGTGATCAAGCCAAAAGTGGGCAAGCCTCCCATCTTTTACTCCGAATTTGATAAGGGCAAGCCTCCCTATAGCATGTAAGCCATATATGCATGATGTAGAGCGTTCGTTTAATTCTTAAGCTAATTCTTTGGATTTGCTGGAATTTTATGTATACATCATCAAATTGCATAGCGGAAGATTCTAGAACAAAGGAGAAAGTGGATTTTGATTACTTTCATGATTGTTGAAGGTTGTCTTTTCTACACATTACTTGCAATTACAAAAGATATTTAAAGGTATAGACATCATGGCATACAAGCGAAGTGGATTTTGAGCATTATATTAGTATAAGAATGTTTTTGACACTAGTCTAATGTAAAAATGCTCTTATATTATGGGACGGAGGGAGTACATTTAAACAAACTTAAAAAAGGAGAGAATTCTTTATTTAACACCGTGTCTAAATTTTATGCCCTATTTGATATCGATAAATAATTTCTTCCCTATCTAACAACGAGTCTAAATTTTATGCCTTTTATAGTACTTATATTCATTTTAAGCCTAAATTACGTCTGAAAAAACCCTTTTATCCTCATGTAGTATGTTTGTGTGTGCGCACATGTGTAATATTGCGCGTGTGCTACTATTGTATGTGCGCCCGTGCTGCTGCGTATGTGTTTGGTACTGCACGTGTACGTGTATGTGCACACTATAGCATGCATATGCGCTGCATGCGTCCATGCTGTTGTGTGTTGTGTGCGTGTGTGTGCTGCTACGTGTGCGCGTGTGGGTGCTGCTACTGCATGTATGTGTGTGTGTGTGCATACGTGTGTGCGCGCTGCTGCCTATGAGTGTGCTGCGTGCGTGTGTGCCGTTGTGTGTGCGCATGTATGTGCTGGCGCGCTGCTGCCTATGAGTGTGCTGCGTGCGTGTGTGCTGTTGTGTGTGCGCGTGTATGTGCTGCCGCGTGTGTGCTACTATCCTCGTATTGATTTTGCGTTTACGTTCTACTACACCGCACACACATAGGGCGTGTTTGGTTAGTTTCTTCACCGGGCCTGGCTAGGAGAGCAAAAACGAGCCAGGCTGAGCTGGGCCTGGGTAAGAAAAAATAGGGCCAAAACGTAAATGACGACTTGATTGGTTGCCTGCATTAGAGGTTTTGTCATCGAGATGTAACTTTTACCCGGCGTTTGGTTGCATACAAGCATATGATTACCAATGTTAACAACAAAACTTAACTACCATCAGGTTGGGCTTGACATTTCGTCAAACACTTTGAGCGCGTCGGAGCTTCCACTGTCCATCGTGCCCACCGCGAGCTCCCGGCGACCGTGACTGCGCTCGGCTCGCTGTCGTGGCCGTTCCCGCGCCCGGCTCGCCGCCGTGGCCGTGCCCGCGCCTGGCTCCCCGCGGCTTTCCTCTGAATCCATCCAATCCTTAGCTTTGGCTTTCCTCTGAATCCATCCAATCCTTCTACCACGATCCCGCAAACTTCAACTTCTCAGGATCTCACATCTCACTAGTTGGTTAGTTAGTTGACCCAGAGCAGTTTGTCCGTCCATGACCAATCACCGGAGACCAGCAGCGGACCAGGCCGTGTCCCTCTCCCTCTCGCTCTTCCTCGGCGCCGTCGCCGGCTTCCACAAGAAGATGCGTCGCGCCGCAGCCGCAGCCGGTGGGGATCATTTCGTGTGCAAGACATGCGGCCGCTCGTTCCCGTCGTTCCAGGCCCTCGGCGGCCACCGGACTAGCCACCTGCGCGGCCGCCACGAGCTCGCGCTCGCCCTCACCACTAGCGATCAGTAGCACCACCTTCTCCCGCCGCACGCGGCCATTGAGTAGCGCTACTTCATCCCTCCGCGCCCGCAGCAGCACCACCACCTCCCGCCCCGCGCAGTTGCCGAGCAGCACCGCCTCCTCCCTCCGCGCCCCCAGCAGCTGCACAACCGCTTCCTCGCGCTGCGGCTCCTCCCGCCCTCGACGCCGCACTTCGCAAGCGGCAGCAACCCTCCCAGCGCCGTGCTCCGGCTCGGTCCAGCTCGGGTGAACAGGATCGACGAGATCGCACTGGAGTAGAGGGAGAGAGAGGATTGATGATTAGGGAGAGAGAGAGGGATTAACTCGAGACACACGTCTTCATAGAGCCACCCACGTGCGTTTCGAAGCATCGCTTGGGCCTGGCTCTGGAAACTGCCGATTCGGTCGTTCCCTGGGCCAGGCCCAGGGGTGCTTTAAAAACCGTGCTATACGGGTTCAACAGTGTATGCAAGAAATCAAACAACCGAGGTCCGAAAAGATGCTGCACCGCGCAGGCCTGGTTGGCTCGATGCGGGCAACCAAACTCGTCCATACCACATGAGGGGCAAAAGGGTCTTTTTCAAGTGTTGTTTAGGCTTAAAATGAATGAAAGTGTTATAAAAGCAAAATATTTAGCCTTGTTATTAGATAGGAAGAAATAGTTTTTCAGGTAAGGAAACGAAATTTAAGATAGTGTTAAATAAAGAATTGTTTCAAAAAATGTACATACACACACACACACACAAATTTTCTTGAAATTTATATATATATATATATATATATATATATATATATATATATATATATATATATATATAGCTCTTTGAAATAACAGGTTACAGTCTTCCAAAATTCCGCACCCCACAAATATGCGATTATATGGTTAAATTTCTTGCACATGTAGTGCTTTGCAAATTCCGTAATCCTGATAATCCCCAAGTAGTTGATATTTTAAAGCACCTTGGGTTTGTTTCTTTTATTGAATTTACTAATAAGCTTGCACGTGCAACACACGTCTCAACTACAATACACTAATTCTAGGCAAATGATTCTACCCGGCCGACCGACAGAGTCAGTCGGTCGCGTCGGGGTCGTTGGATCATGAGAGATCGTATGTCTCCCGACGTGTTCCGATTCACCATATCTCTCGTCCTCTTGTTTTGCTCGCTCTCACCATCTCATCCTCCCTTGTTCACTCGTTCCCCTCCTCTGGCTCCACACCTCTCCTCTAGACCTGCAAGCAGGCAGGGGCGAGGTATACACAGGCGGAGGCAAAGGCAGAGGCGGAGGCAAAGGCAGAGGCAGGGGACGCATGGGGAAGCGGAACATGGAGGCAGGGGCAGAGTCAATCCCGTGCGCGGGGGAGGCGGGCGAAATAGGGACGCGAAATCCATGGTTGCAATCGCTGAAATCGGGCGGCTGTACGGTGACCTGCCCAAATTTGGGCCGATCGGCCCTTAGTTCTATCATTAAATAGACCTACTTTTTTGAATATTTTAAATCTCATACAAAGTACTTATAATACCTAATTTTAGAGTCATAAAAATGACTGGAAATGGGGTGTTTAGGAATTAAGATGCCCACGTCCACTGCTTAGCAACTATGAAGAGCATTGATTAACCGGTACTCCCTCCATCCCATAATATAAGAACGTTTTTCAAGCTAACATAACCTGAAAAACGTTCTTATTTTGTGGGACGGAGGGAGTAGAATATCAATTCCATGTTTCAGCAGGCAGTACATGACATCATAAATCTATGAGCCAATATATCTAGATCCCAAACTAAAATTCAAGTGCATACAAATGTTTTACATAGGCAGATCAAGGAACAAATCCGTAGATGAGTGCTCGTTATGCTCGAGCTATAAACTATACAGCTAAAAGTATATGATCTACATGTCAAAAAATGTACTACCTCCGATCCAAATTAGTTGTAGCTCAAACGGATGTATCTAACACTCAAATAAATCTAGATATATTCGTTTCAACGACAAGTAATATGGATCGGAGGGAGTACATGATCTGAAGAGATGGACTACAAACTGATTGAGAACGACAATTGAACAAAGACAGACGGGAACCGAAGGGTTTACCTTGATGGAAAAGGGAATCAAAGAACATGAATCTGGTTGAGCGCAAGATGGTTCCTGGCCTGGACAAGAAGAAATCAAAGGAGAAAAAATGTGTTTTCTCGGCTGAGCTATCCATCTAAAGTTTATCTCACTTTTGTAAGTGTTGCATCTAAAATACGTGAAGGTGGCTAAGATTGGGAAGCAAACCTTTTGATAGCTATCGACAAATCAATATCACTCCACAGATGAGAGGTTTACCAGTTCTGCAATCGATAGAGATAGACTTGGCATTTAGTCGTTCACCAGAATCATCACCAAAATCCTTTACAGCCACTGACTCTGTTAACCTGACCAGGTAGCTGACGTGGAGAAAAGCCGAGTGTTTATGAAACCAGATGTAAAGTGTGTAGGGTAAAAGATTATTAAATCATGCTTTGCATCATCCCAACAAAATCTTTTGTAGTACCTCATGAATACACAATGCATAAAAATATGAAACACGTGAGAATACAGTTGCAAGTAATTTGATTTGAACAGAAATAAAGATCCCCAACTTACACTATTGTTCCAAACATAGAAGTCCCAAAGAGGAAGATTTTGGCCCAATCCTCCACCTCTTATGCCAAACTGATTCGAGCAGGAACTGGAGTACTGTATCTCTAGCACAATCAACAGCTAATAAAAAAATTGAACTACAGAGTCAGAGTGCTAAATCACAAATTAGTGCATGTCTGCAGCTGCACGATTTCCAAAAAAGATATATGATGAAGAGATGAGTTGCCTTCTTGCTACTTAACTACCGAGCATTGTGCCAACTTTCTGTCTCAATGGTGCTTCCCAAGCCCCAGCTTGAGGTATGTACATGGAGGAGAAGCATGGAAAGTGAAGGGGAGAACTGGAGGTAAAGAAATCATAAGGATAAATAGTTCACCTAGGCTTGGGGCGACGATGGCATGGCCATGGAGAAGAGATCGAGCAATAGGCCCTAAAAAATCCCATATTTAGAAACATTATAACTAAGCACTTTTCCAGCCCTCCCAGGTCATTAGCACTCGTAGCCATCCGATCCTCAATTAGGGCGTTTTTGGCCGTCGGATTGTCCCTCAATTCCAAATTCGCTCCCTCTGATCGCTACCAACGAGCGCTCACCTTTGATGGGCCGCTGCTCTGGTGACATTTTTGGGCTTTTGGTATTAAATTGGACCTTTCTCTGTAGCTACTAGGTCTGTTTCACCGAGAGAGCCCAATTACCGGTTGTTGTGCCATCGGGTGCCGGTCCTTAATTTACCTTGAAAAAAAAAAAAACAACTCGCAGGTTCGCAGGTGGATGCTATCGCTAGGTTATGGTCGAGGCCGGTCCTTGTCCAGCAAGATCGGGCAGCTCCGGCCTCCCGGACCGCACATCCAGACAAAGGGAAGCGACTGTAAGCAGACCTAGGATGAAATTCAGTAGCGAGATTGACGGAAGCAATCAATCGTCAGTTTGTGGAATCATTCATCGCGGCTGAAGTGCGCCACTCGCGGGCGGAAATTAATAGAGGTCTGCGTTTCTATTTTTCAAATCTGTATACAGGTGCATGTATATACTTCGTCACCTGGCACTCGGATCTCCCTGGCACTCCGGCGCCCCGGAACCGGCGTCTCCCTCTTGCTTGCCTTCTCCTGACCCAGCCGACTGTCTCTCTCCTCTGCCTGCTCGTTCCGGATTGCATCTGGGGTACCGGGATCTGTGCGGCGGCGATGATTAGGGAAGTAGAAGGGGTAACCACTGGGCCACCATCCTCGCTCTGTGCCTGCAGCCAAGCACCGCGGAAACCATCATTCAGGCAACAACAAGGTGCGACGGTTGTGCCTGCTACCTTTTCTTCACTGCTGTATCTACTCCTGTTACCCAGCACCTCGCTCACGACCCCTCTGTACACCCCTTGATTTCCTAACATAATTATTTCCTTTCAGTTGCAGGTTGTGGTGTTGACTACGAGGAATAATAAGTGGACATGTTCTCTAACCTTCTCATCTAATATCTAGAATTTTCCCCTGCAAACTTTGCCATGTAGATTACCTTTTCCATCAGGATGCATTTTTTAGTACTCTTTCAAATTACAGTTCCCTTGGTGCAGCTTCGGCCATGCACTCCAGCTACTAGAGGTCTCCATGATTGATATTCCCTGATTTCTCCCTGCCTGCATGCTATGGTGCAGAATATGCAATGTTTTGGAATCAGCATAAGAAATTGGTTGAACTTTTGATTTGATTTGACTATCCATGCATATGACTATAGTTGAGTAATTTGTCTCCAATTATTCAATCTTCCAGTCCACCTAATACTAAATTTTTGTGTTATTTCTATTTGTAATGTTGAATTTTGATTGGAGATTATAAGAATACAACTGATGGATGATTATGTGTCTTTTGTAATTTCTCACCACTATGAGTCTCCCTTGGGTTAGAGATAAAATTAAATAATAACATTGCTCCATAATGTGAGGTAAGTCAAAGAAAAGTATTTTTCATGTGTGTTTTGAACATTGCTTCGTCATTTCTTTAGCATGACAACATATTTTTCTTGCTGACGATTGCTTCTATGCTTTCTAATGGAGCGCTTGTCCTAATTTGTAGTTAGGCCCTGCAAAGGAAAAATAGTAATGTTTTTAATGGTTAGATGCTACAGTGTTAGTGAAAGTAATGAAAGCAAAATACCTGTTTTATTTAGTTAAGTTGATTCAAACAAAGCCAAACACCTTGTAATTACGTTCTTGGAACAGGTTGTTGAATCAGTACTCACTGTTACGCTACAAATTCATTTGTGTCCTGCAACAGTTCTTATTTGCGAAGTTTAGTATGATCATCCACCATGTCCTCTTGTTCAAACATACTAATATTTATTCAGGGGAGACAGACAAATCACAGGGAGAGAGGGGAGCCTGCTCCTTGCTGAGAGACGTGAGCTCAGACTCACCAAAAATTCTGTACAAATATTTATTCTCGATATTTAATTATTTATTGTTTTAATAGCTAATATGTAATCATGTTTTCACATCTCATGGTACAGAATTATTTCAATGGAAGCACCATGTGTTCTTTATACCTCATTTTGTGTTGTACATATTATTGCAGTGGAACCACCAGATATATTGGATACACATTCTTTGGATATACAAACTAATATAACAACGCATACGCATCAATTTTTCCTAAAGTTCAATAAGAACCCACTGGGCTGGCTACGCATGTTCCTTTCCCATTTGATTAACTCCATGTATACTTGCAATGTACTAACCCGTGTTTCAAAGTAAGGTGCTTAGATTGCCATCCAGATGAAGAGGTTGTGAATTTTCAATGCTATAAATTTATTTTTTTCATGGAAGGTACTTAGTACTTTACAATGCATTTATTTTTTATGGGATGAGTGTCAATACGTTTCACAGGCCACATGTTAGGCATTCTTCTAATACTTCAGGTTATACTATTTTTACACACAACTATGTATGTATTTGAATGAAAGCAAATGCATACTTTCTTACTTGCACAACTGGTGAATATCTCTAAATTGATGATATCCATGGTGTTTGTCGATTGTAGTACACAGTTGCCAACGAGTGTTGACTGCAAACATAGAGTGTTGACTGCAAACATAGTGTGCGTATAATGTCAGATAAACGTATTGCTAGCCAAAAGGAGCTACCTATTATGAATGTTTGAAACCCATTTCCTTTACCGAATATGTAGATTATTGGAAATCATTTTTTGGATATTTTAGAGCTCGATTTCAGGTTCTCTACATGTGCCAGATCTCCACTTGGAATACAGTTGGTGTGCTTCCTGTTTGGAAATGTATGCTATCTTTCTCTATGCTTTTACACTTGAAACATGGTAATTGTAATTGTTCAGATTATATTAAATGGATGCTATCATATTCCATATTTGTGCTAGAGATAGCTTTCTGGGAACGAAAGAATGCTTATCTTCCTGGAAGAAAAAAATGCACATGTTAGAAATATCAAGGTGCTTCTTGCTCTGCATGAGATAATCCTTCCCACTTTTTGAAAACCTTCATGTATTATCACTAGCTGGACGTATGATGCTCTTGCACAAATTGGTATCAATATTTTCTGACTCCTCACATTGATATAGAAGACTGTGATATTTGTATGACCATATATGTGCAAAATTTAATATCAATTTATTGTCAAAATAGACGGGCGCGGCAACGCGCGCCGTCATTGATCTAGTATTTACATGACAACAGGACCTGGCTAGATCCATCTCCTCTTAGAAAAGATCTCTTGATTCGTTGAAGTAATGAAACTAACACCATAATATTTTGAATTAAAATCAGAAATCATTTTCCTCTCTTGGCTAAGTAAAAGGAAGCTTGTATGTAAAACAGTTATTTGGTAACTGATATTATCAAGAAACCTTTGTTTCTATCATGTTTTCACCTGCATACATGATGCATAGCAGTACACCATTACATAAGAACCAGAGCTTGAATTTACATGAGTCCAACTCCAGATCTAGCAATGGCTCCTATAAGTATGCAATTCCTACAATGCAGTTATATTCTAGACAAGGTCCTGATAAAGAACTTGATTACTACCAGGATAAGAAGGTGCTAATGATGAAAAATAGAAGGTGCCAGTGAACTAAAATAATAGAAGGTGCTAATGATTTCATTTTCTGAACTAAAATGCAAAAGTTAAAACAACCGTTTTCAGTCGAGCAGTGACGCAAACACTCTTTTTTTGCGGGGAGGCGCAAACACTTGTTGGGCACACATACAACACATGTGATCACCCGAGTCAACACGCACGCACAACACACATGTCTGTCGGTCAACCGGCCGCACGTGCCCTTAGTCATCCATCCAACACGCATACCACGCCGGCAGCATCATGCACGCACAAGCCAGAATTTGTAGGGGGCATTGGACACTGAGGCGGCCATTACAACGACGATCGAATGATTATAGTCAGCCTACTATAATGTGCCCCAGAAATCAGGCTTGCTCTACAATTCCTATTGTACAGTGAGTCATGCATGAACAAAATCCCATGCGCAGAACCCTAATGTATATGATTGAGAACCGTAAGGCAAGAACAAAATCCCCTGTACAGTTCAGCAATAGGAAATCCCCTGCCCAAAATCCCCTGCCCTTTGGTTGGAAGTGCAAAAGAAACTCAGTTTGGTATGTTGCAGATTAGTATGTCACACACTATGGCAATACTTTTACTCAGTTTCTTCAGTTATCAAATCTTACTTGAAAGAACACCTAAATTTATACTCCTTCATCTTCTTCATGCAAGGCATATTTTGATTGCTCAAATCCAAGTACCGACTAATAGTACAGTGGGGTTCATTTAACACAACGGTGAACATTTTCATGCCCCGGTGATCTGATACTTCTATCTCCGCTACAATTTTACTGTGATTCAAATAGGACCTGGAGGCATTAGGCATTACCAAAAAAAAGACAGAGAACTGCCATAATTTACAACATGCTTTTGGTTTTTGAAACTCTATTGCATTAAATGGGTTCCAAAAAAGAAACAAAGAAGAGTTTACTAACTTTGAGTTGTAGATGAAGAGTGCAGACCAAAGTGTAGTTGTCATGCACGTAGTATTAAGTTCACTTGTCAGGGATTGCCAGCCAGGTAACGATTATCAAACCAACTGATCTCCAATTTCATAAGTTAGTTCGGCGAGGCATCGATCCACCTAAATTTAACAGAAGTTAAAAGCCTGAAAACAAAAAAAACATTTTAGAGTCGTGAAACAAGTGAATCTTCTAAGCATACAGGTAAATCTTAAATTATGCTACACACTTGGTTTTGACACCATAAACAAAGTTTCAGACCGCTACATGAAAATATTCTTTCTCTTTCAATAGCCATGATCTAAGAAATATACAATTGTTACAAATACTATCAGTATTAGCTTACTTATAATTACTACTGTAGCCTTGACAACCCATAGCTCATAGATGAATCCATTGGTAACACTCTACTACCATTGATGAATCCATTAGGAGTGTGCCTGCTGAATCAGCACATCTTGCCATGATCGTCCAGTTCTCTGCTAACATAGATTCCAATGCTTGTAGTAGGTTGAGTTCTTCCTAGAGGCATATTGCAAAAAGAAACTTACTTGCGACGGAGGCGGAGTGGTGGCGCGGCGGAGGCCAAGCTGCGGCTCTGGAGGTGGCGAATGGCGCGGCGGGGTGGCTCCGGCGGCTGGGGAGGCGGCGACCCGCGGTGGGGCGGCTCCCGCGGCTCGGAGGCGGCGACACGCGGCGCTGCGGGAGGCGGCGAAGGGCGCGACGGGGCGGCTCCCGCGGGTGGGGAGGCGGCGACCCGCGGCGGCTCCCGTGGCTCCGGCGGCGCGAGGCGACGGTGTAGGGCGCAGCTTCCCGTGGCTCGGCGCGAGCCTGCGGCCAAGAGCACGGTTGCGGGAGGCGAACGGCGCATGAGGAGAAGGAGGAGGTCGTGCGGGAGAAAGAGGAGGTCGTGCGAGCGAACGCTTTTTTTTTTAATGCGGGCAGATTAGCGATCGATGGATTTGGCTTAATGCGTGGTTTGTTTGCGTTAAATATTAAAGGATTAAGGGCTACTAGTAGAACGCCCGTGCGTTGCTACGGGCTGTAATGCCTTTAAAAGGAATGAAAAAAATGACCATAATTATTTTTGAGGTCGAAGCTCATTTCTCCCTCGTATACCCGGGTGTGCTCGGACATCGAACAGGCACCCAGCAGGCTCAAAAAAATCGAACCATCTACTCAGTCTGGGCTCCCCCAAATCCAACCCATATGTATGGGAGAATTGTGTTTGTCTTGACATTTGACATGTTATCTCCAACGTGCAATCCAACAAAAAACCCACCCAACAAACACACCCTTTCCTTTTCCTGTTGGACTCACCCTTCCCTTTCGGTTTTCAACAGAAGGGACATTGCTCGCCGGAGCCCTCTCTTTTAAAACCGGATGACACTCATCTCACCTTCACCATGACACCCTCTCTCTTTCACATCATACTTCCGTATGGACCGCTAAGGTGGAGTCCCCCTTCAACCGCCCCGCCCTCCGGTCTGATCCACTACCCCTGTGTTCGTGTTGTTCTACCACCACCATCAAGTCGGGGGTGGGTGATGTATGCGTCGCCCATGATGCCCCCCAAGCCAAGAAGGTACATCCGATGTCTCCTAAATCATTCTCAAGTTGTAACATACAGCTGAATATCGTGCATTACCACGAAAAAAATATGATGTCCATTGTTGGGCATGCAAGTCATACACCACCGTGTCCGTTATTAACTCTTGAAGCAACCAACCAATGCATTTACCCTTCTATGCTAACCAAAAATTGTATGACTTGATGAAAAAATGAACCGCCCGCTCATGCAATTTGCTTCAAAGTCATCCTAAAGAAATGCAATTCGGCACATTTTGTAAGTAGGGAATTATTCCGCTCAGACACCCTTAACTGAACAGATCAACCCCAACCCCCATCCCGCTCACTCTCTACCCTCACTCTTATGACAAAATCCACTAAATCGTATTCTAAGTGAGCCAATGATTGAAGCCAGTGGCAAATCCCTCTCGATGTCGAGGGACATATCCTCTTGATTGGAGGTGGTGGCGATCCCTCTCAATGTCGAGGGCCTGGAGAATGGTGTCCTCTTTGTGGGCGCACCTGGGGCCAATCAGGTGCATCTCCGTGAGCAAAAAAATGTCTGCCCAAAATCTGTGGGATATGAGATGCATAAACGTTGCAGAATATCTTTACTTTCATGTAGGGACTGTACATTGGTCAGTCAAATAAAAAAGTCAGAGCAAACGATATAAAGAATAACGGGTAAGGCAGGAAATACACAATCTGATGAGTAAGGAACACATGTGCAATATTATAAATGCGAAAACCCAATTCGGTGCCCAGGCTCATCTGCAACCGGTCAGAAAAAAATCAAAACAAATACTAACAAATTTCAATTTTTTTGTGTGATAGACAATTTTATGCATGAGGTTTGCTCCAAATTTCAACTTATTTGGACATCTGAGAAGCTCTCAGCAAAAAAAACAAATCAGGTTAGAACAGTGTGTGAACAGTAAACTTTTTTACAGACCCTGAATTTGTCTTTTTTGCTGAGAGTTGCTCAGATGTTCAAATAAATTGAAATTTGGAGCGCACCTCACGCATAAACTTATCTACCACACACAAAAAAATTGTAATTTTTTGAAGTTTTTTAGTATTTGTTTTGAATTTTTTCGTTAGGGCGGGTGCAGATGGGCTCGGGACAGAAACGCCGCGCTCATTATAAATGATGTTACTTCTGTAATTTCCTTGTGAGAGAAGTATATTACCTTATGAAAGCAAGCAGTCATGTGAGATAGAAATAACTGCGAAAATAGAAAAATATGATAATAAACTTGCAATATAGAATCAGAATTCTTTGTAGCCCTCGAAGTTTATCTATCCATATACCATATTGTATTGGAAAATGGAAACCATTATTGATAAGAATTTTATCTGTACATGTTAATGTTTAAGCATAAATTATGATGACAATACAAAAATAACTATTGTAAGATAATGATCTCGAATTCAAGTTGTTTTTCAATGAAAATTCAATAATGCACACAACAGGATGCATATATAAGGTTACAACCCGGTATTTACTCCATCATCACCTACACAATTAGAAGAATGCTTTGTCAAAATACCAAAAAAGGTGCTAATATGGATGCCAATTAAAGGTAGGAGAGGGAAACAAAATATAAGCTTGTGTTTGATCAGTCATATAAATGACAACAGATCACCAAGCACTATCATCCATGATTTTTTCACGTGACAATATATTGCCTACCGGTTTTCCCATGCCACAGGAGTCGTCCCTTACCGTCTTTGTAGTCTCTTCCTCTCAGGTAATGGCACATGTTGCCGTGTTGTGAGTAGATCATCGATGGGATGTGGATCAAGCTATCTGAATTAGGTGGATCAGCGACCAAGCCGAGAAGCAAGAGACGAAGGGATTTTCGCCTACTACATGACCGAAGGTGTTTGAGCTCCCGCCGCTCAGAGTAGGTTGAGGAGTCGCGCCTCACCGGCGGTGCCGCCAACCAAATCCTCCTCGAGGTCGTGTAGTCCGAGAAGATCGTCTACGTCATCGATGGGTGGACATGGAGGGAAACATTGGTGCATCTCGGAGCGAGGGCAGGGAGTGTCGGCGGCGGCGAAGAGAGAAATCGGGTGTGAGAAAACCTAGCCGTCCGAGAGAGAGAAAGAGGAAACCGTGAACATAGATCGGGAAACAAAAGATGCAGTGCTGGTTTTTTCTCTCAGCATTAATAGTAGAGATGCGTATGGATGCGTGGGTTATTGATTTGGATGGCCTGCCTGTGCGTGTTTAAGGAATGATTGATTTGGATGGCGTGCCCATGCGTGTTTCCTAGTCTTTTGGTATGTGATCTTTTGTTATGGAACAAACATGTGTTTTGGTAGGTGTCTCACAGGAGCAGAGATTTGGTGCGTGATTTATTTTATAGGCAAAGGGGTGTACAAATGCAGGGAAGCAACCGCATATGGTAAGTGCGATCCTAAAAGTACGTGATTTTTTACCCCTTTTGCAATCTATTTGTAAAGAGATAAAACCAGTGGTACGGGGGTGGTGGGAGATGGGAGGAAATAAAACCGGACGAAAATAAAACCGGAGTACCAGGCTACCAACTACTCCATTAGGAGTAGAGATTAGATCTTGTTAATGGATGGATCATTGTTTAGTTCTCCGCCCTCTCTTCCTTTTATAAGGTAGTAGATGATTCCAAGGAATCTCTTTGTACATATTTGTTTTCTGGGATTTAGCTGTATTTAAAATTGTGAAGTATCGTCTCCAACTCTAAGCCCTGAAAAGCACATGGAAAACTGAAGAATAGCGTAGCTTTCCTTTTCCTGCCAACCGAACGCGTCCCGTCTCCCTACGTCCGCCCTCGTTGCTCTGCCTCCCGCACGAAAAAACCCTCTCGTTTGACCTCCCCCAAACCCCGCACGATGGAAAAACCCATCCGCTTGCTTCCCCTCCTCTCGACCGCTCCATACATCCAGATCGCAGCCCCATCCCCATCCTCCTCTCACGTCACGGCGACCGATGGACTGCCGCCACCACCCTCCTACTCTCTCGCCGCCGCCGTCCTCCCGCTCGCTCGCCGCCGCCGTCGCCACCAATCCCGGCGAAGGCGCCGTTGCTGCTATGTCGCTTCCTTTCCCCATCCAAGCCTGACCATGGCAACAACACCCTCTCATGTGTCCCACGGTGAGGTTTGGGGAGGCGCGACCATAATCCAGTAGGGATCTCACCGCGGACCCGTCCGCTGGGATGGGTGTTGCCTCCGTTGCGAATGGGATCGAAGGGAGGGACTACTTTGTCGTCAAGATCGGCGAGGCAACGGCCGATTGGGAGCCCGGTTGTGAACATGGGAGTTCGTCCCCATGGAGGCGGCGGCCGTAGTGGAGATTGGATGTGAAGCAACCCCACTTGCCGATGGTGGAGGCTTGCCGTCCATGTGCTCCTTTCTTCTCCCGGTATCCCCATTCCTTGCCTCCCATTACAAAAGCAAGCATGAATGAGAGCAGGGGCTGATTTTCATCAATTCATTTCTCATCTTTTAGTTGCTTTTTTGAGATTATACAAGATGCTCCCGATCTGTTTTGTCAAATTACTTGGATCGTCTTATGGAATTGACAGCCATCGTATTTTTCACCTCATGTTATTTCTTAATCCTTGTCCCACTAGGCATCCACTACATGTTTGGTAATGACGTGATGTTGAGGCGGCTAGGAGAAGCTCAACAGCCAGATCAAGGGCTATCGAGATGGATCTGGGAGCCAAGCAGTAGTTCTTATCCGCTTCATAAGTCATGCATTTGCTTAATTAGGTGATAAGTAGAGCAAAAAAATTGATCATGTTATTGTGGGGTTTGTTTAAACTCCATCATAAGGAATTCTGGTTTAAGAAAAAAGACTTTTGGCTTCTTTAATTACAAATTGATTGCACCATCATGTTAGTATGTGATTTCTCACATCTGGTTATAATATTTGTTAAGACGTGCATTGCACTTGCACTTGGAAGCGGGCCCGTGGCCCGCGCCGGACGGCGCCGACGCCGACCCGGGCCACCTCCTCCGCGTATTCTTGGAGCTGTGGCTAAACGATACACATAATCCATACTATTATGCACTAGCGTGTGTGTGTGAAATAGATGAATTATGGTCCCGTACCCAATAAGATGGATATCTGTGTGTGTTAGAGAGAGGGAGAGGGGGAGAGAGAGTGAGGAAGAGAGAGGGAGAGAGAGTGTGTGTGAGGATTTGATGGTAAAAAAGGTCGCCAATGTCGTAATATTGAACTCTTAAAGTTAATGTGGCCCCGTTGCAACGCACAGACGTTCTTCTAGTAATAGTAGAAACAACAACAAAATACGCTTTCACGCTACGAATGCGTAAAAGTAAGGTGCGCGTCGCCGAGCAAGTAACCATCACTTCCCCCAAATCCCTTGTGCTCCTTCGACGGTAGGGCGGCGGCGACGGCGCAGACTGGCGGCGGGCCGCGATGGCATTCGGTCAACGGGCTCGGGAGGTCGGATTGCGGCGGGCAAGGCTGCGGTGGTTGGGTCATGGCAGGCGCGGCGGCGCCCTCGCGTCCGTTACCTACGGCGCAGAACACCTCCGCCGTGAGTGGTCGCAGCCTCTCGGGCTCCCCACAAAGTGAAGGTACAACCTAATAGTCTAATATAGTTGCATTTCTCTGCCTCTCGGTGTTGTCCCAAACTGTCACAAAGTGCTTACTAATCATCGCTGTTTTCTAATCACCAGATCTGTATACACCCTCAAGCAAAATATAGACTAGTAATTGCGCTTATTCTTTCGAGTAATACAGTAAATATACTCTGAGACGACAACAGTACTCCCAAACTGTCAACGGGCTTGGGAGGTCGGAATGCTTGATGCAAACTTGGGCGAAACCTTCTCAACTTCATTAACAATACGATGATAAAGTTCCATAAACATGTATCTCAGTGTCATTCTTCGAACCATATTGTTCACCCTTTGGCTAGGATTTTGTAGATAATCAACAATAAACTTTCTCCAATCCTTACTTCTGCCTGCATAAAAATTTCATTAGTGACCGAAGCTGTGGACTTCGGTTCGGCCTTAACTATGTTGACGAGGCTAAGCATCGGCTATTGAGAGAAATGCAATACACCATGATTAACATAGTAGCCGGATGCTTACTGTGTCAATTCTTTTGAATTGTCATGTCTAAATATATGAAGGATATTAAAGCAAACTAGGATAAATTTTGCATCTAGACATATCCCAAGATAAACTATAAGTGTTTCGTCAAAATATTGATAAACCCTAGATATTTGTTGCACTACTCATAACGAATCACCGAAAGCCTCAGTATGTATAGCACCTATAGCAAGGCAAAGCTCCGATCCGAATGACAATGCATATTCGGCTTTGATCATTGTGCAAAAATATTTTAAGCGGCATGAGGCTTGTTTTGGTCTCCAATTGAACTAAGGACGATGTTAGGATACTACACCGGCCATGCATTGACCTAAACTTAGGACGATAGATAAATATCGGCCATTACCATGTAAACTTCATTCAAAGCACATATAGCCGAAATAAATAAATGAAATGACTCAAGTATTTCGGTCCTTTGGATCAGCAACAAACTTGTAGCTAATCAAATGTATAGTGATTTAGCAATACCCTTTCATGATGTAAGAAATTATATTGCATCCATTGATTAAAATAAGCCCATTGAGGGTTACCAATCATACCTGATGACGAATTCCATGGCATAGGCGTTAATGGCATAGTTGAAGAATATGGATAATGTGTAGACTGAAGATGTTGAAACCTTCGGCTTGGTCCTTCATAGTTTTCACTCTTTTTCTTCTTCATCTTCGCCGCACTTCTTGTAATGGAAGCTTGCACATAATTATTATTTTGAGTACTTCCTTTGGGAACCCATGCCATGTTCCTTTCTCCAAGTTCTTGTGCACTATGCTTTCAGTAACTCCTTCTTTTGCCAATACGATAAGCCGAGTGAGCACTGTCGTGGTTCTAAGTCCGGCAAGAGAATGGGGGTAGGTATGGAGAGGCAAGATCCTAGCTATGGAGTAGTTGTATACGCAAGGGATTTACGAGTTCAGCCCTTCTGAGGAAGTAATAGCCCCACGCCCTGAGAACTGGAGGCGGTCGATTGGATTATATGTGTATGTGTTACTGGGTGCGAACCCTTCTACCGTGGAGGGGTGGCTTATATAGAGTGCGCCAGACCCCAGCCAGCCCAACGTAGTAGAGGGTTTAAGGTGCGTTAAAGCTAGGCGCATGGTAACGCTTACATAAAGTGCCATTAAGATCATAAAGACTATTTAACTACTGAGACCGTTTGGGCACCGAGTGGCTCTTGGACTCTCGGAGGTCGAGTGGGTCTTCATGGTCGAGTGGAAACCTACCAGTCATTGGAAGGCTGCTTCTCTTTGAGTGTCCTTGTGGAGGGTACCTTTGGGCAGGTCTATGACCCTACCCCGGTACATGACTTCATCATTAGCCCCCGAATGGATCGAGGTTTGAGTGAGGAAGGAGTTGATAATCTTTCCGACCTGTTCTTCGTGTTGCGAGTGTGTCTTACTCTGGATCAACGACCTTTTAGTGATGGCATCAACTTCCCTTTCAGTCGCCTTGATCCATTCTTCACGTTTGTCGAGTGAACTCCGTGAACTTGAGGATTTCCGAGCGACGGATCGGAGGAAATCTGCTATTTCTCTGCGGTTAGCGGATTTCGCGGGATCCGAATTTTGGGAAGCGCGCAAAGCGGAGAAAACTGCGGCACTCGGATGGGATAAGACGATGACGCCTCGATCTTCGTGCCGCCTTTTTCGCCACGTATCGTGCGCGCGCTTTATTGGATTGTGACGGATTGCTGGGCCTACCGGTCACCACTCGGAAGCGGCTCCATATAAAGCGTTGGACGGGGCATTTTGAGCAGGCGACCCCAATCTTCTCCTCCTCCGCCTCCAAACCTTATCGCGCGCTCTTCGCTTTGTCCGGCGCCACAGCTCGGTGCTTGCTTCGGCGACCATGGTGAAGGAGAAGACCGCAGCCTCGAACGGGTGAAGAAGGCGGCGAAGGCCAAGGGAGCGCCCGGTCGGGCGGATCCTCTTAGCGGTCCAAGCTGCCGCAAGGCTGGGTCCAAGGAGATTGATCCGCTCGACCATCACCGAGAAGGATCTCGCCGATCCGCCAATGAAGGACTGATCCCCATGGGTCGGCGAGGCTTCCGGCACGGAGTGGCAACCGCAGCTGAAGAGGGTGAGTCGTCCTCCTGGCCACCCACGAGATCGGGGTTTTCTGCCGCCAAATCCTTTTTTCCGGGGTTTTGAACTTTTTGGAGCGCAACTCCATCATTTCACTCCAAACTCCATTATCTATCTTGCTGCTTTCATTTCGCTATGCGAGAACTTCTTGGGTTGTCAACCGCACTCGGGTCTCTTCAAGCACATATTCACCTGTCGCTCTCAGACGGTGAAGAAAACGAACCCGAATGACGAGAGGACCCAAGTAATCTAGATGTGTGGGGGACTCGGGGTCCAGATAAGGGGGAAGAGCGCCTTTCCAGCTATGACTCTCCCTGACTCGGTTAGAGGGTGGCAGTCGACCTGGTTCTACTGCCAAGACCAGCCGACGCCAGGGCAGTCGACTGGGCTCCCTCCTTTCTCCATGAGTCGAGTGAACAAGCCATCTTCCCTGAAGGTTTTACCAGAGGAGAAGGCCCAAGTAAAGTTGCTGATGGAGCGTGTAGTCCAGCTTATTCGTGACGTGGTGACCGGCATGGATCTCCTGGAGGTTTTCCTCCGACGGCGTATTCAGCCACTCCAATACCGAGGTCATCTGATGTGGATGTACTCTGGTACAGATGATACCACTCGGGTCCATCCAGAGGAGGTCGATGACGCCACGCTGGAGAAGTGGATGACTGCCATCACAGGAAACAAAGACAACCCTCGCGGAGCTAGGAGGATTCCACCACTCGACCAGAGTTACGAACCAGACAAGGTATAACCACTTATCTCCGACTGTGATTCTGCTGCATTCATTCTGTTTTGATGCCAATTCGTCGACTGACTTTCGCCTTGTTTTGTTGTCTTCTAGGTCACCACTGAGATGTACTCGATGCCCAACGGGGCGCAGGAAACAGTCGAAGAAGAAGAAGGAAGTGGAGGTGAAAGTCCGGAGGAATGGGAGTCCAACGGCGAGGAGGATGAGGAGGATGATAGCTCTGATGACGAGGAGGAGGAGGAGGAAGAGGAGGAAGACGTCGATCCTCCTCGCTCGGAGGGAAGGTCCAAGTTGACGCATGACCCGGCGGCCGGGCGCGGTAAAGCTGTTGTGCCATCAAGGCGGTCGGCAAGCGACCTAGGACAACTTCCCCTGCGCCGACTGAGAAACCGCCGAAGCAACCTCGAGCGACGTCGTCAAAGCCGGCGAAGGCCCTGCCCAAGATGCGAATGGTCATCCCCACCATCTCCGGGTAACCAACAGAACCTTGTATTTCCTTATTCAACATGAGTGAACTTTTGGTCGACTTGATGACTGATCAGCCGATTCTTGAAATCTACAACGCCGCTACCTCCGAGACTTCAGCCAAGCACGAAGATCAGGAAATGGAGGATGCTGCCACCTCCAACCTTGGTAAGATCTCTGAGGTTTCGCTTTTGGTCGACTGGAGCTTTTAGTCGATTGGACTTCCATGTTTTCTTCTGAATCTTTCTTGTAGTTCCGCCTCACGTCATTGATCTCCCCGATGATGACGAGGAAGCGCCATTGAGGAAGAGGAAGAACAAGAAAGTGCCTGCTGGCAAGGCTGCTCCAGTCGCGGCGATTCCTGAGACGCTGATTTCCGAGGGAGGCAACCCCACTCGGACTTCGGTCTTCATTGTATCACGACAAGTGCCCGACCCACTTCGCCGATCGCTGATCCACCATCTCTCTTTGCTATACACCACGTCCGGAAGACCAAGTGAGTCTTGCTAAGGAGGCCATACGCCGAGCAGGGATCATGATGGAGCAAGTGAAAGCGGTCCGAGAGGCTAGTCAGTGACCTATGATGCTAGTTTAGCTCTCGAGCAATGTCCAAGTAAGTCAATCGTTGCTTGCTTTGTTAGGATATGCTACAAACTGCTTCCTTCGGAGATTTATATCTGTACACCCTTTGGGTGGGTGTGTCGATTGAACTTTTGTGGGGCACGCTGAGTGCACCCACTGGGTGTAGTCCCCGAGACTATGGTCGACTGCGTGCAGTCGGCTATAGTCTTTATGCTGTGAACTTCTTCACTCGACTTGGACGGACCAAGTCGAATGGAACCGTAAACCGGTGGGGGCACGCTAGGTGCACCCACTGGGTGTAGTCCCCGAGACTATGGTCGACTGCGTGCAGTCGACTATAGTCTAAAGAACTGTTTTTTATCTGCGGTGATCACCGACAATTAGCCATGGTTTTAGAATCATAACCTTTTTGCCTCTTTTGGTCGACTGGTCGAACCAAATTGGTAAACCAGTGGGGGCACGCTGAGTGCACCCGCTGGGTGTAGTCCCCGAGACTACTGTAGAATGTTTTGATTCGATTGTAGTCTTAGAAATGCTACTATTTTTCCTTAATCACTCGGAAGTGATCTGTCTTTGATGTCTTTCGTTGGTTGACTCTTTTAGAAATCTTGCGAGCTTGTGGCTCGCTATATTGAGATTAGAGAACAAGCAGATCCAACTCAACCTTGATTTGAAGCTTGCTCGGGAGAATTTGCGTAGGCAAAGGATGAAGCAAAAGGTATGGCTAGTGAGAATTTTGACGGCGCTTTTGTTTTTTGTTCATTCTCAACTCTGTTCTCATTGTTGCTTTGAGATAAACTGGAAGAGACTTTGAAGAATAAGGACCTTGACCTTGCAGAGAGGCACGTATAGCGGCTTTGGAGAAAACAAAGCTCGTTGAAGAGAAGCTTGCCTCGGTCGACAAACTTGAAGATGAAAATGCAAGTCGAAGTCGCTCTTGACGCTGCTAACAAGGAAGTTAGTCGATCAAGAACGATAAGATTGTTGTAGCGACTGACCCAAAATCGGTCAAATCTACGTATGCATACCATCCCAAGATCATTTGGTACTCACAAAGACATCGATAAAGTAATCAAAGTTCAATCACACTGAATATCATTACACGCTTCTCATATAGTCTTTATTACAAGGGAATAAATTCGCTCAAGGCCAACTCATGAGAAATAAACTACTAATGCTGCGGAAGCGTCAAGTAAAGCGAGTCCATCCGACTCCAAAGGGCAATCGCTAAGCGCGAGCGTAGCCTCACTCCCGATCGGAATATACCCGCAACATAAGACGTTGCAGCCATGTAGGTCAGCTTTTGAATAAGTGGCAAGTCATGAAGAACAACAATAATAAACTTACTATCACTATATGCATTTTGGTGTGGGGCTCTAAGTTTCATTATTTTATAAAAGCAAATTTTTCCCTACTACAATGGACTTGCTTGCAAATTACTACAATTGTTGGTAGTTATTGAGATGGTTCCGCCAACCAATATCTCATTCCCAAATTATTAAGTCATAAACCCCTCAAATTAATTTATTAGTTTAGTGTTGAGATTTCGAATACTTCCAAGTTCCAGAGGCTCAAATTGTCCGTAGAATCGGGACACGGCTAATCGATTAGATCTTTAACTCGCAGAGGTTTATGACTTTCCCGCAAGAATCATTCCTCCTTTTAAGTCTTCGCACTTCATAGTGTTTGAAGATGGGACTAATGAAACAGGGTCTTCCAAAGAGTTCTTCCGCTACTGCGGTACCCATCCAATCCTACCGTTCTTCTACATCTCGTAGTACCGCCCAGCCAGCGTCACTACTAGGGTCAACCCAGCCAGAGCCCATAATGGCTTGCGGCTGCACGTAAGCTTCCGGTCATGGGGCATCCATCCTTCTCTTCGTGGCTGGGTGAAGCTTTCGCAAGATGTCATGGCACTTCTCCATGCATCCCGCCAACCACTGGGTTCTCCAGGTGCCCGTCAACAAATCCTCCACCCAAGAGTGATTTTCAAGTCCATCTTGATCATTGTAGTTCATGGGGTTGTCATCATCATTGACTCTCACATCTTGCTTATGAATTTCACTCATCCAAAACCCGTCTCACGAGCATAGCAAAGTAAACTACTTAGTCCGGGGTCATGGTAACAAGGGATTGGTTCATCCTACCACATGATACTACTCAAGATTAATAACTTCAAAATTTCAACTCTGCATGCATGGTGGGGTGGTGACAATTCTAATGCACAAAAACATAGGTATAGAAAATAACATGATCAAAACTTGCCTTCTTGATGATCCTCGTAAGCTAAAGATTCAGAGTAGCAAGCTTAGACTCGGAAACTCTACCGAGACAAACAAATCACAATAAGCATATAGCAATGGGATCACATAACACAATAGCATAACAAATAACACACAAAACCAATCAAAGCAAAACCAAAAGGAAAACTCAAAGAAAACCAACTCAAAGTTTTTCCTACTTCAAACAATAACTAAAAGTAGTTTTATATAATAATAAAAATTCCCTAACATAACTTATCATGGTTTTAGGTTAACTTAATGAAAAGATTTCACTAATCAACTAGGAGCAAAAAGAATTAATTTAAAAGCTATTATAAAACTCCTTTTAGGCCTAATTCAATTTCTATTAAGAAAAATAAAATAAAACTTTTATTTATTATAAATAAAAGTTCATCCTATAAAGTGACAGAAACTATCCTAGAATAATCAATCACATGTTAAAAATAAATTTATTTACTAATTAAATTAATAGGAAAAGCAGTAGCTAGATAATTAATTAGGATTAACAAGTTTCTGCTTAAAACTATTTTTTATTAATCCTAAAATACCCAAGTTAATTTTTATGGTTAGGCAATGTCAAAATAAAGTTGGGACAAAAAGAATCATCTAAAATAATTTTCTAACTCAAGTTATAGCAGATTTACTATTCTGACTAAAACAAAATAAAGCCCTTTTAATTAATTTTAACATAGCTAAATATATATTCTACAGAAACTATAGAAAATTTGCAACCCAACAAAAAAAGAATCACCTAAAAATATTGAACAGAATAAAAGATATGAATGTTTCAAAACAGAAACTATTCTGCTAAAACAGAAAATGAAATTAAAAGAAAAAGGGCCGAATGGGCCTAAATTGTGCACTGGGCGTAATATAACCTAATCGGGCCTAGGGTTAAACTAAAACGGGCCGGGCTAAAAAAAATAAACCTAACTAATATAAACCGGACGAACCGCCGGACAAAATGTTTTTATTTAAAAGATACTCTTCTGGGTTCTAATCACACCGCCGATTTGGGATCGGACGGGGTGTTCTCGGTGGCTTACCGGACCTTGGCGGCGGCGGCGGGCGGCGACGAAAAGGGCGAGGGCTCGGTCGTCTGGGAGGTCGGGAGTAGCCAAGGGAAAGTGAGAGGTCGGGAGGCGATGGTGGAGTCGGTGGGGTCGGGAGTGGCTAGGGCGGCGACGGCGACGAGAATGGCGGCATGGGGACTCTGGCTCCATGAGCTCGTCTGAGAGAGGAGAGGGGTCAGCGCGAGGCTAGGGGGGGAATAAAAGGGCGAGGGCTTAATAGCTGGGGCCTCGCCCTTGCTTGGGGCGATCGAGGCGGATCGGGATCCGGATCCCGGGATCCGGCGATCTGGCGGCGCGGCGGCGTGGCGTGGGGCGGGGTCGACAAGGGGCGGGTCCCTTGCCGAGAGAGAGAGAGAGAGGGCGAGAGGGCGGGCGATCGACACCAGAGGGTTTGGGCGGCGGGCGAGGTGAGAGGAGCTGGGCGGCTCGGCTGGCTGGCCTCTGGGCCTTCGGTGGGCCTGGTGGGGGGGTTCGCTGGCTGGGCAGGGGGCTGGCTGGCGCTGGGGTTTTCTCTTTTAAATTTTATTTTTAAAATAAAACAAAACAGAGTATATCTTTTAAAATATAAATATTTTATATAGGGTATATATATACCAAAATGATCAGGGGAATATTCCCTATCATTTGAACATTTTTCCAAATGCAAAATCCAAACTTTATAAAAATCCTTTTTTTTCAAATTCAAATAAAATTCAGATTTGAATCCAAATCTTTTGGCAATGTTTTCCTCTGATATTTTTGGAGTGTCATGTTTACTCCTCTCATACTTTTGATCAAGTATTTATCAGGCTTAGTTTTTGAAATGTTTGCCACTTGCCAAAGTTTGAAATTCAAATTCAAAACTCAAAATTCTCTGAAACTTCAAATGACATTCCAATTCAAACAAGATGCATAGGATGCTTAGCTATAATTGTAAAACATTCCAAATTGGAAATTTGGGATGTTACAAACCTACCATTTTAAGATGAATCTAGCCCTCGAGATTCGGGTTGGCTAGCAAATAGGTGCGGGTGGTCTCAAGAAGGTCTTCTTGGCGCTCCTAGGTGGCTTCTTCCTCGGTGTGGTGACTCCACAAAGACCTTGCAAAATTTGATGACCTTCTGCGGGTGACTCGCTTGCAGTCTCGAGAATTCGGACGGGTTTCTCCTTGTAAGTCGATCACCGCAAGTTGTATGGCCTCTAGGGGCACTTGTGTCTCTCAACGGAACATCGGCCATGTCGGCATGACACTTCTTGGTGAGAAACATGGAAAACATCATGAACTCCGGACAATCCTTCCGCAATTCCAACTTGTAAGCAACCTCTCCACGACTTTCGAGGATTTTGTAGGGCCAATGAATCGGGTGCTAACTTTCCTTGACACCAAACCTCTTGATTCCACGAAGTGGAGACACACGAAGATATGCTCGATCTCCCACTTCGTAAGTCACTTCCTTGCGCTTCTCGTCGGCATAACTCTTCCGTCTTGGTGTGCTATCTTGAGCCTGTCTCGAATCAGCTTGACTTTCTCTCGAATCCTCGATAAGATCGGAACCAAAAGCGATCGATCTCCAACACTATCCCACAACAATGGTGTTCGCACCTCCTTCCGTATAAAGCTTCGAAGGGGCCATCTTCAAACCGGATTGATAACTGTTGTTGTATGAGAACTCTGCGATGGCAAATTATCATCCCAGCTAGACCCATAGTCTAGTACACAAGCTCTCAACATGTCCTCCGTAATCTGGTTGACTCTCTCGGTCTCATCCATCATGCTCATGGATGAAAAGTCGATCAATTCCAGCCTCGCACCCAAAGTTTCATGCAACCGCTTCCAAAACTTTGAGGTAAACTGTGTTCTCTATCGACACGATTTTCCTCGGAACTCCATGCGACATACGATCCTGGTCATGTATATCTTGGCCAACTTAGCAATGGTATAGGTAGTCTTCACGGAATGAAGTGAGCTACCTTGGTCAAACGATCAACCACTACCCAGATAGAATCATAACTGAACGGGTCCGGTAATCTGTGATGAAATCCATTCCAAGTTTCTCCCATTTCCAATCGGAATCGCAAAGGTTGAAGTAACCCTGCTGGCTTCGATGTTACGCCTTTACTCGTTGACAAACATCACATATCGCTACGTACTCGCAATATCCTTCTTCATACCGCCCACCGTAAACTTTCCTTCAAATCCGGTACATCTTGGTGTTGCCGGGTGAATCGAGTACGGTGAATCATGAGCCTCTGAAGAATTAGCTTCGAGTTCGGAATCATTGGGCACATAAATACGATCCTCGAACCAAATAGTTCCGTGCTCATCCTTACGGAATCCTTTAGCTTTTCCTTCATCCATCTTTTGCTTTATCTCATCAATTTCCTTGTCCGACTTACGGGCTTCACGAATCCTTTCGCCAAAGTGGACTGTACTTCGAGTTGCAACAAATCCTCTCGAACTATCTCCATCGGAGATCTACGAGGTCATCGACTAACTCCCGAGGTAATCCTCCTGCTGTAAGAGTATTCACATAACTCTTACGGCTCAAAGCATCTGCTACAACATTAGCTTTACTCGGTGGTAATGCAATCTCATGTCGTAGTCCTTTATCAACTCTAGCCATCTCCTCTCGCCGAGGTTCAATTCCTTCTGCGTGAAAATATACTTCAAGCTCTTGTGATCCGTAAACATCACAACGGTTTCCGATGAGGAAATGTCTCTGTGTCTTGAGTGCATGCACTACGGTGCTAACTCCAAATCATGTGTAGCATAATTCATCTCGTGAGGTCGAGCTGTCCGGAGGCATAAGCTACAACCTTACCTTCCCGCATTAGTACTCCTCCGAGTCCTTGACGAAGCGCCACAATAAACCCGGTATTCCTTATGGATGTCCAAAGCAAAATCAGCATGGGCTGTAACCAACCGTTTCTTCAACTCCCAAAACTGGCTTCACATTCCTCGGTCCAAACATACTTGGCTTCCTTCTTCAACAGCTCCGTCATGGGCTTGGCAATCTTGAAGTTCTCAATAAACCTCCGATAATATCCTCGCGAGTCCGAGAAAACTGCGGATCTCCTTGATCGAGGTGGGTGACCGCCAATCGGTGGTCGATTCAACCTTGGCGGGATCAACTGCTATTCCTTCTCCGAAATAACATGTCCGAGGAATCCAACTTCCTTCACCAAAATTCACATTTGCTGAACTTGGCATACAATCGATGTTCTCGAAGTTTCTCCGAACTAGACGCAAATGTTCCTTATGCTCTTCCTCGCTCTTGGAGAAAATCAATATATCATCGATGAACACCACGACAAACTTGTCCAGATATTCCATAAACACCTTGTTCGTCAAATTCATGAAGTATGCAGGAGCATTAGTCAATCCAAATGACATGACGGTATACTCATATAAACCATACCTGGTAGTGAATGTTGTTTTGGGTATATCCTTTTCACGAATCTTCAACTGATGATACCCTGATCGAAGATCGATCTTAGAGAATACCTTGGCTCCAACTAGCTGATCAAACAAGTCATTAATCATCGGTAGAGGATACTTGTTCTTGATGGTTACTTCGTTCAATGCACGATAATCCACAACCATCCTCAAGCTTCCATCCTTCTTTTCTACCAAAAGAACTGGGGCTCCCCAAGGTGATGAGCTTGGACGAATATATCCTTTCTCCAATAATTCATTAATTTGATCCTTGATCTCTTTCAACTCATTCGGTGGCATCCGATAAGGTCTCTTGGATATTGGGGCTGTGCCGGGCAATAGCTCGATCAGAAATTCAATGTCCCTGTCCGGTGGCATTCCTGGTAATTCCTCCGGAAACACATCGGGAAAGTCTTGCACTACTGGCACTTCCTCCTGAACAACTCCCTTGAGGGAATTCACCTGATTCTTCATCCGGCTGTGCTGGCTACATACTTGATCCTTTTACGCCCGGGGTGGTGAGCGAATAGACTTATGGGCACGAGATATGTTTCCTTGAACTTTGTCAACCAATCCATTCCTAGGATTACATCCAAGGTATGGGTTTCCAACACTATGAGGTCGGCGGAAATTTATGGTTCCCGATGTTGAGGGTTGCATGACAGTTTCGCCGCCATCATTTCTCCTCCCGCAGAATCGACTTGAAGGGGGCTTCTAAGGGTTTTAGTGGGTAACCTGCACTTTTCCACAACTACCCTTGATATGAAAGAATGCGCTGCACCGTAATCAAAGAGTACCAAACTGAACGTGAATTCAATAAAACTTACCAACCACGTTGTTCCGGCTGATCATAGACGCCCTCCACGCCGATGTGGTTCACCCGAGCACGAGGGAACGGATTGGGCTTCTTCGCCGAGCCTCCATTGCCATTTCCATTCCTCCGCTTGGCCTCCGGCAGTCGGTGGCGAGTGCCCGCCTTCTAGCACTTGAAGCGTGTGATGTGGCTCAGATCCTTGAGCCGGGCAGAACGGTGCTGATTGCCGTTACTGCTTCCATTGCCATTCCCATGGCCCCGACTTGTTGTCCTGGCTGCGGTTGTTCCCATTTCCTCCATGGTTATGGCCTCCATGGTTATGATGGGTGTGCCCTCCCGAGTATGGTGCATAACGGGCTTCGCTGAGCTCCTGAGTTGTGCTTCCCTGGCTGTACTTCCGCTATGGCTTCGATCCGCCGCTGCTTGCCTTCAAGTATGGTGGCCTTGTCTACCAGCTCCCGGTAGTTGTTGAAGGTAGCCACAATAAGCTGCATGCTCAGTTCATCATTGAGTCCCTCAAGGAACTTCTCCCGCCTTGGCATCCGTGGCCACATCATCCGGGGCATAGCGAAGCGAGCTTGATGATTCATCCACGATCGTGCCACAAGACGGTTCCCGGGCGTAAGTTGCGGAACTCACGCTTCTTCGCACTCATGGCTCCAGTGAGACATGAGCGGTGCGGAAGGCTCGCTGGAACTGATCCCATGTGATGGCACCAATGGGATAAGTGGCGGTGTAGTTCTCCCACCAAGAAGCTGCAGTCCATCAAGTTGATGCTTGTGCAAAGCGCACCTTCTCAAAGATCGCAGCATCCAACAAAGTGATTAGCTCTCTTCCGACTTTGCGGAGCCAATCATCACCACAATCGCTCGGTGCTACTAGAGAACATCGCGGATTCAGTCTCGTAAATCGAGTCAAGTTGTCCACAGGGGTGGTGGCGGTGGATTGTTGGCGTTGTTGTTCGATTCGAATGAGGAGCTGCATAAGAGCATTCTCGTCAGAGCAGCTGGGTGAGCTCCGCATGAAAACCAAAGGTCACGCCTCTGAGGCATCCGTGTTTTGGAGTGGATGAGAAAATTAGAATAGAACAATGGTCTATGAGAAATAACACTACCCATATGAATGCACAATCAAAACACACCAATCATTTATTCATACCACTCAAACATGGTTCATACTCGATTACAAAAGTTCATGACTAATCGAAAAAAAATCGGCCTAACTGATCGATTTAAAAAGTAAAAGATAACATGGTGGTCGACTAAAAGTCTTCATCGCTGGCGCCTCCTCTTGTGGCTTCCTTGGTGGAACTCCTTCATAATCCTCGATCATTGCTCACGAGGGGTCCTTCATCTCCACTCGGATAAAGGTCCTCTCCCAAGTCCATCTTTTCCTCTATCGCGCAAGCTTCATCTTCGTGTCGCCGATCGTCTCCATGAAGTCCGCGACTTCTTCCTCATGGTTAAGGAAGTCTGCGCGTGCCTTCTCCTCCAGATTCGCGGAACAAAAGCTTCCGTGTGTCTTCGAGTTACGGTGAGTCCGAATCTCCTGCTTTCGAGAAGACACTCCAAGTCCTGGATGTAAGAGAGAGTGGAGTCGCCCTTAACGGCACGGATGATATCTCCATTCCTTGCCCTGCGAGAAACCATGGCGAGGTCCGAGGGATCGAGCTCGGCTCAGACTTCTCTCGGAGATGTCCAAGTGCTCGATAGATCGCCACGCCCTTCCGATGATCCAGCTTGAACTCGTGAACTCAAAGTCAATCGGCTCCGTGTGTCCTCGAAGGTTCTCCCCGATATGCACCTCAATCTCAGAAGCGGGTGTCCGCCGGAAGTGCATTGGTTGGCTTCCCGTGATCGAGGGTAGAGCGATCTTCAGCTGCTTCACCATCTGGACCAGCTTCCGCCAAGGGCATCGCCTCATCGGGCTGGCAAAACTCCGTAGCAAAACGGGGTGAACTCGACGGCCATCTAGAATGTTGAAAATCGGAGAGGAGTTAGAAATGAATAGGGAGAATTACGGAATGATAAGGATAAAAGTAAATGGTCTCTTCCTATGGCTTTCCGATCCTAGGGGTTACGATCCTACGGTCGTGTGTGTGCTCGATACCATCTCTCAGAGCGACCGACCCAAAATCGGTCAAATCTCCGTGTTCCGTATTCATCCCAAGATCATCTTTGGTACTCACAAGACATCGATAAAGTAATCAAAGTTCAATCACACCTGAATATCATTACACGCTTCTCATATAGAGTCTTTATTACAAGGGAATAAATTCGCTCAAGGCCAACTCATGAGAAATAAACTACTAATGCCATGGAAGCGTCAAGTAAAGCGAGTCCATCCGACTCCAAAGGGCAATCGCTAAGCGCGAGCGTAGCCTCACCCCGATCGAATATACCCGCAACATAAGACGTTGCAGCCATGTAGGTCAGCTTTTTGAATAAGTCGGCAAGTCATGAAGAACAACAACAATAAACTTACTATCACTATATGCATTTTGGCTGTGGGGCTCTAAGTTTCATTATTTTGCGAAAAGCAAATTTTTCCCTACTACAGTGGACTTGCTTGCAAATTACTACAATTGTTGGTAGTTATTGAGATGGTTCCGCCAACCAATATCTCATTCCCAAATTATTAAGTCATAAACCCCTCAAATTAATTTATTAGTTTAGTGTTGAGATTTCCGAATACTTCCAAGTTACAGAGGCTCAAATTGTCCGTAATCGGGACACGGCTAATCGATTAGATCTTTAACTCGCAGAGGTTTATGACTTTCCCGCAAGAATCATTCCTCCTTTTAAGTCTTAGACTTCATGGTGTTTGAAGACGGACTAATGAAACAGGTCTTCCAAAGAGCTCTTCTGCTACCGCGGTACTCCATCCAATCCTACCGTTCTTCTACATCTCGTAGTACCGCCCAGCCAGCATCACTACTAGGGTCAACCCAGCCAGAGCCCATAATGGCTTGCGGCTGCATGTAAGCTTCCGTCATGGGGCATCCATCCTTCTCTTCGTGGCTGGGTGAAGCTTCCCGCAAGATGTCATGGCACTTCTCCATGCATCCCGCCAACCACCGGGTTCTCCAGGTGCCCACAACCGTCCTCCACCCAAGAGTGATTTTCCAAGTCCATCTTGATCATTGTAGTTCATGGGGTTGTCATCATCATTGACTCTCACATCTTGCTTATGAATTTCACTCATCCAAAACCCGCTCACGAGCATAGCAAAGTAAACTACTTGGCCCCGGGTCATGGTAACAAGGGATTGGTTCATCCTACCACATGATACTACTCAAGATTAATAACTTCAAAATTTCAACTCTGCATGCATGGTGGGTGGTGACAATTCTAATGCACAAAAACATAGGTATAGAAAATAACATGATCAAAACTTGCCTTGCTGATGATCCTCGTAAGCTAAAGATTCGTAGTAGCAAGCTTCGCACTCCGGAAACTCTACCGAGACAAACAAATCACAATAAGCATATAGCAATGGGATCACATAACACAATAGCATAACAAATAACACGCAAAACCAATCAAAGCAAAACCAAAAGGAAAACTCAAAGAAAACCAACTCAAAGTTTTTCCTACTTCAAACAATAACTAAAAGTAGTTTTATATAATAAAAAAAATTCCCTAACATAACTTATCATGGTTTTAGGTTAACTTAACAGAAAAGATTTCACTAATCAACTAGGAGCAAAAAGAATTAATTTAAAAGCTATTATAAAACTCCTTTTAGGCCTAATTCAATTTCTATTAAGAAAATAAAATAAAACTTTTATTTATTATAAATAAAAGTTCATCCTATAAAGTGACAGAAACTATCCTAGAATAATCAATCACATGTTAAAATAAATTTATTTACTAATTAAATTAATAGGAAAACAAGAGCTAGATAATTAATTAGGATTAACAAGTTTCTGCTTAAAACTATTTTTTATTAATCCTAAAATACCCAAGTTAATTTTTATGGTTAGGCAATGTCAAAATAAAGTTGGGACAAAAGAATCATCTAAAAATAATTTTTCTAACTCAAGTTATAGCAGATTTACTATTCTGACTAAAAAATCCATTTTAATTAATTTTAACGTAGCTAAATATATATTCTACAGAAACTATAGAAAATTTGCAACCCAACAAAAAAGAATCACCTAAAAATATTAAACAGAATAAAAGATATGAATTTTTCAAAACAGAAACTATTCTGCTAAAACAGAAAATGAAATTAAAAGAAAAAGGGCCGAATGGGCCTAAATTGTGCACTGGGCGTAATATAACCTAATCGGGCCTAGGGTTAAACTAAAACGGGCCAGGCTAAAAAAATAAACCTAACTAATATAAACCGGACGAACCGGCCGGACCGGGCGGTTTTTATTTAAAAAAGATACCCCTTCGGGGGTTCTAATCTACACCGCCGATTTGGGATCGGACGGGGGTGTTCTCGGTGGCTTACGGACCTCGTGATGGCGACGAAAGTGCGGCGAGGGCTCCATCGTCGGGAGGTCGGGAGTAGCCGGGCGGGAAAGTGGGAGGTCGGGAGGCGATGGTGGAGTCGGTGGGGGTCGGGAGTGGCTAGGGCGGCGACGGCACGAGAATGGCGGCGGGGACTCGGGCTCCCATGAGCTCGTCGAGAGGGAGAGGCGGTCCAGCGAGGGCTAGGGGGAATAAAAGGGCGAGGGCTTAATAGCTGTGGCCCTCGCCCTGCTTCGGGCGATCGGGCGGATCGGGATCCGGATCCTTGAGATCCGGCGATCTGCGGCGGCGACGGGCGTGGCGTGGGGCGGGTCGACGAAGGGCGGGGTCCTTGCCAGAGAGAGAGAGAGAGAGGCGAGGAGAGCGGGCGACCGACGCCAGAGGGTTTCAGGCGGGCGAGGTGAGAGGAGCTGGGCCGGCTCGGTGGGCTGGCCTCTGGGCCGCGGTGGGTGGGTGGTGGGGGGGGGTTCGTGGCTGGGCAGGGGGCTCGGGTGGCGCTGGGGGTTTCTCTTTTTAATTTTATTTTTTAAAATAAAACAAAACAGAGTATATCTTTTAAAATATAAATATTTTATATAGGGTATATATATACCAAAATGATGGGGAATATTCCTATCATTTGAACATTTTTCCAAATGCAAAATCCAAACTTTATAAAATCCTTTTTTCAAATTCAAATAAAATTCAGATTTGAATCCAAATCTTTTGGCAATGTTTTCCTCTGATATTTTTGGAGTGTCATGTTTACTCCTCTCATACTTTTGATCAAGTATTTATCAGGCTTAGTTTTTGAAATGTTTCCCACTTGCCAAAGTTTGAAATTCAAATTCGAAACTCAAAATTCTCTGAAACTTCAAATGACATTCCAATTCAAACAAGATGCATAGGATGCTTAGCTATAATTGTAAAACATTCCAAATAGGAAATTTGGGATGTTACAATTGTTCTGTCTGACAAGGCTGGCCAACTGGCGGGGAAGCGAAACGACCTGGAGATTTATCTTGGAGGGCTCGCCAAGAAGCCGTTTCTCATGCTTGAAGGTAATCTCTTTTACCCGACTGTCTTGCTCTCACCGGCTCACCACATGATCGTTATTTTGAGTTTGAGCTGTGTTTTCAGAATTCTGCCAAAACTTTGAAGAAGAAACCAGTCGAGTGGAAACCAGCTTGGACCCCATCAACTCTCCTGTGACGGATGAAGCTGCTATGAATGTGCTCCGACTGGAGTCTCGCGTTGCTAGCGTGGTGGATTATCTTGCTCGACCGAAAGTTGCGATGTCATGGATCGACTTGACTCTCGCCGTAGCAGACTCTTCGTAATGACCTTGAATCCTCGATGACTCGATGAATGAGATTCCAAGTCGAGTGCAAGAACGGAAAAAGTCTTCGCGGTGTGGTGCCGATGTTGCTCTATCTACGGTTCGTGTCCATCGCAAAGAAGCGCAAGAGGACAAGCTGGTGTCTCTCAAGGTTGCTAATACCAGGAAGCACGACTTCAGATCTTTCATGGAGACTTTCATCGCTGTTGCTACCCGTATTGCCGGCGGAATCGACCTCGACCAGTTTGTTGCACCTTCGGTCCTCCGCCGAGGAGTAAAAACTTCTAAGTCCCACTTTAAATTTGCCTCGGAATGCCGAGTGGTTTTTGTAACCGATAAACTTTAATGTGCTTAACGCGCTGAGCACCTTTGGATCCGTGGGACGTTTATCCGAACTTGATTTATCCTTTAACATGCTTTGTTTGCCTTGAGAGAACTTTATTCCTCATTAGGAAGATATTACGTTGAAATTCCAGTCAACTTGTGCTTCATCTATCCTGCGGTAGAGATGGAACCTGATCGCGATCGACCTTGTCGCCCTTGCGGATTGGGATGAACCGCATGTTGTACTTGTGGCGAAGCTCAAGGAGGAGGTAGCGATCGCCTGCACCTCATCGCCCTTGCGGATTGGGATGGACCATACGTTGTACTTGTGGCGAAGCTCAAGGAGAAGGTAACAATCGACCTGCACCTCGTCGTCCTTGCGGATTGGGATGAATTCCTTACTTAGGCGAGCACTAGGCTACAGCTAAGCCTCCAAGTGGGAGGTTTGCTCTCCACTCGGTAGGATTTTTATTACTTAGGCGAGCACTAGGCTGCAGCTAAGCCTCCGAGTGGGAGGTTTGCTCTCCACTCGGTAGGATTTTTATTACTTAGGCGAGCATTGGGCTGCAGCTAAGCCTCCGAGTGGGAGGTTTGCTCTCCACTCGGTAGGATTTCTATTACTTAGGCGAGCGCTGGGTTGCAGCTAAGCCCCCGAGTGGGAGGTTTGCTCACCACTCGGTAGGATTTCTATTACTTAGGCGAGCACTGGGCTGCGGCTAAGCCCCCGAGTGGGAGGTTTGGTCACCACTCGGTAGGATTTCTATTACTTAGGCGAGCACTGGGCTGCAGCTAAGCCCCCGAGTGGGAGGTTTGCTCACCACTCGGTAGGATTTCTATTACTTAGGCGAGCACTGGGCTGCAGCTAAGCCCCCGAGTGGGGTTTGCTCACCACTTGGTAGGATTTCTATTACTTAGGCGAGCACTGGGCTGCAGCTAAGCCCCCGAGTGGGAGGTTTGCTCACCACTCGGTAGGATTTTTATTATTTTGAATGTTAAGGCGAATCCTTGGGCTGTTGTAAGCCCCCGAGTGGGAGGCTGGCTCACCACTCGGTGGGATTTGAATACTTAGGCGAGTACTTGGACTGCAGCTAAGCCTCCGAGTGGGAGGCTGGCTCGCCACTCGGTAGGATTTTGAATACTTATGCGAATCCTTGGGCTGTTGTAAGCCCCCGAGTGGGAGGCTGGCTCGCCACTCGGTAGGATTTTGAATACTTAGGCGAGTACTTGGACTGCAGCTAAGCCTCCGAGTGGGAGGCTGGCTCGCCACTCGGTAGGATTTTGAATACTTAGGCGAGTACTTGGACTGCAGCTAAGCCTCCGAGTGGGAGGCTGGCTCGCCACTCGGTAGGATTTTGAATACTTAGGCGAAGCGGATTCGCAGCTAAGCCCCGAGTGAGAGACTGGCTCGCACTCGGAAAGGATTTTTTTACAAACTTAGGCGAATCGGATTCGCAACTAAGCCACCCACTGGGGGAAATTTCAACAAAAAGCAATAACAATCACTGGGAAAATTATAACATTCTTGTCTTAGATAAACAAACTACAAAAGTACTTTTATTACATCTCAACCGAGTGAGTTTAAGTGTAAAAGGGGCGGAGCAGCTCCGCGTTCCAAGCTCGAGGCTCGTCGATCTGGCGATCAACGTTGTAGAGATGATATGCTCCGTTGTGGAGGACTCTTGTGACGATGAAGGGACCTTCCCAAGTGGGGGCGAGCTTGTGTGGTTTCTGTTGATCCACTCGGAGGACTAAGTCTCCCTCTTGGAAGGCTCGACTCTTCACATTTCTGGCATGGAACCGACGCAAGTCTTGCTGATAGATAGTCGAGCGGATCATGGCCATTTCTCTCTCCTCTTCCAAGAGGTCGATCGCATCTTGTCGGGCTTGTTCCGCTTCTTCTTGAGTATAACTCGACTCGAGGCGCATTGTGAAGCAGGTCACTCGGCAGAAACTGCTTCAGCTCCATAGACCAGAAGAATGGAGTTCTCCCAATCGACCGATTAGGAGTGGTCCTCAATCCCCGAGAACTGATGGAAGTTCGTCGACCCAAGCTCTGCTGCGTGCTTGAGATCACGCATCGGCCGTGGTTTCAGCCCTTTGAGAATGAGGCCGTTTGCTCGCTTACGCTTGTCCATTCGACCGAGGATGAGCCATGAAGCATAGTCGACCAGCGTGCCTTGAGAGGCGCAGAAGGCTTTGAACTTGTCATTATCAAGTTTGACCCATTGTCGGTGATGATGCTATGCGGAACTCCATATCTGAATATCAACTCTCTGATGAAACTAATAGCAGTGCATGCATCGAGGTTCTTGATGGGCTTGGCTTCGATCCACTTGGTGAACTTGTCGACTGCTACTAGCAAATGAGTGAAGCCGCTTCTGCCAGTTCTCATCGGTCCAATCATGTCCAATCCCCAAACAACGAAGGGCCAGACGAGTGGAATGGTCTTCAAGGCTGAGGCGGGCTTGTGCGACATGTTGGAATAGAACTGACATCCTTCACACTTGTCAACTATTTCTTTTGCCATTTCATTTGCTTTCGGCCAGTAAAATCCCGCTCGGTATGCTTTAGCCACAATGGTCCGAGAGGACGCATGATGGCCACAGGTCCCCGAGCTCTTTCCTTAGGATATATGCGATGTACGGCACTGTCCAGTCGGGAGTGATGACCACCACTTCCATAATTAGGTCGGCCACGGCTGGGACCTCAACTTCGGTCGGATCATTGGCACTCTTTTGCTGCGGGGCTTCTTCCGTGAAAGGATCCTCCTGCACTGAAGGTGCATGAATGTGCTCCAAAAATACATTACTGGGAATGGCTTCCCTTTTGGATCCTATCTTCGCCAAATCATCCGCACTTGATTTTTGATCGGGTATATGATGAATCTCTAACCCTCGAATTTCTTCTCCAACTTTCTCACTGCATTACAATAACCTGTCATAGCTGGGCTTCGACATCCCACTCCTTCATCACTTGATTAACAACCAGATCCGAGTCACCAGAGACCATAAGGCAACGGACGCCGAGTGAAATGGCCATGCGCAACCCATACAGAGTGCTTCATATTCGCTTCGTTGTTGGAAGAATCAAAGTGAATCTGGAGAACATACTTGAGCCTATCTCCTCGGGGAAACCAATACAACCCCGCACTGTAACCGCTCAAAGATCTTGGAACCGTCGAAAAACATAGTCCAAAGTGTTCCGAGTGAACTTGAGTCGGAAGCTGCTGTTCATCCACTCGATGAGGAAATCTGCTATTGCTTGGGACTTGATGGCTTTTTTGCCTCAAATTTGATATCAAGGGAAGGAGTTCAATCGCCCATTTTGCCACTCGACCGATTGCATCTCTGTTATGAAGAATTTCCGACAAAGGCGTCGACGATCGTAATGGAATGATCGGAGAAATAATGAGCAACCTTCTTCGTGGTCATATAGATCCCATAAACAAGCTTCGATAGTGAGGGTATCTTTGCTTTGATGGGGTCGAAGACTTGTAAAGATAATAAAGCGGGCGTTGAACTTTGAAGGCTTTTCCTTCTTCTTCCCGCTCGACCGTAAGTATGGTACTGACGACTTGTCCAGTGGCTGCAATGTAAAGCAGCAAAGGCTCTTTGCTGATTGGAGCAGCAAGCACCGGCTGGGTGGAGAGTAGAGCTTTGAGCTCTGCAAACGCTGCATCAGCTTCTAGAGTCCACTCGAACTTGTCTGACTTCTTCATCAGTCGGTAAAGAGGCAATGCTTTTTCACAGGGGCGAGAGATGAATCGACTTAAAGCGGCCAAGCATCCAGTAAGTTTTTGGACATCGTGCACACGCACAGGGCGCTTCATTCGGAGTATGGTGCCAACCTTTTCGGGTTAGCATCGATTCCTCGCCGTAAACGAGAAAACCGAGCAACTTTCCACGGGAACTCCAAATGTACACTTTGATGGGTTAAGCTTGATATCATACCTCCTGAGATTGGCACATGTTTCAGCAAGGTCAGTCAACAGGTCGGAACCCTTTCGTGACTTGACCACTATATCATCCATGTACGCTTCCACATTCCGACTGATTTGAGTGAGCAAACACTTCTGAATCATCCTCATGAATGTGGCTCCGGCATTCTTGAGACCAAATGGCATGGTGACATAACAGAAGCACCCGAATGGAGTGATGAACGCTGTTTTAATCTCATCGGGTCCATACAGACGGATCTGATGGTACCCAAAATAGGCGTCTAAAAAAGACAAACTCTCACATCCCGCAGTTGAGTCGACTATTTGGTCGATGCGAGGAAGAGGGAAATGATCTTTCGGGCAGGCCCGATTGATATGCTTGAAATCGATGCACATTCGCAACGACTTGTCCTTCTTGGGGACCATGACGACATTGGCGAGCCACTCGGAGTGGTAGATCTCTCGGATGAACTCTGCTGCTAAGAGCCGAGCCACCTCCTCGCCAATGGCCTTTCTCTTCTGGACGGCGGACCGTCGAAGATACTCTTTAACCGGTTTGAATTTTGGGTCGACTCGTAGGCGATGCTCAGCCAGCCCCCTGGGAACACCCGGCATGTCAGCAGGCTTCCATGCAAAGATGTCCCAGTTTTCACGGAGGAACTGGATGAGCGCTTCTTCCTATTTTGAGTCGAGTGTTGTTGAGATGTTGGTTGGAGTAACATTGGGATCAGTCGGGTGAATGTGAACCTGTTTCGTCTCACCAGTCGACTGAAAGGCTGACTCAGAGCGGCTTCTTAGCTCGCAACAAACCACTCGGATCTGCAGTTTTCGATACTCTTGTAGCTCTACCACGCCAACCGAGCATCGGCGATCTTAGAGCCTTTCCGAAGCACTCTTTCGCTTTCTTCCGATTGCCCTTGATAAAGGATCACGCCCTTGGGACCAGGCATCTTCAATTTAAGATACGTAACAAGGTCGGGCCATGAAACGTGCATAAGCTGGCCTTCCCAGAATAGCGTGATAAGCGCTCTGGAAATCCACGACCTCAAAGGTCAATTTTTCTTTCCGAAAATGCTCCGAATCACAAAAAACTACATCAAGAGCAATTTGGCCGAGTGATTCAACCTTCTTTCCAGGAATGACTCCGTGGAAGCTCATGTTACTGGTACTAAGTCTGGACATCGGAATGCCCATCCCTTTCAACGTCTCCGCGTACAATATGTTCAAGCCACTACCACCATCATCGGGACTTTGGTCAGTCGAGTGCCCTCAACAATTGGGTCGACCACCAATGTTTGCCTCCCAGGGGTGGCAATGTGCGTCGGATGATCAGACTGGTCGAATGTGATGGCGGTCTGGGACCATTTCAGATAATTGGGAGTCGGCGGAGCAACCAAGTTCACTTCCCGATTGATAACCTTCAATCGACTTTTGCTTTCGACGTCCAAAAAATCATCGAGGTGGAATTGACCGTGGATATCCACCATCACCGTCATCTCTGTCCTCAACTTTGTCATTTCCTTATCCTTATCCTTGAGCTGTTTCCTTGAACCGCTGAATCAAGAGCCGACAACGTCGAGTGGTATGTTTGGGTAAATGAGTTTACCCTCTTCATCTTTCTTTGTATGAATATGACATGGAAAATCCAACACGTCGTTTCCATCCTGGTCTTTCACCTTCTTGGGGTTCCAAGGACCCTTGGGTTTCCCTTGAACTTTCACAGGGTCACGCCAAGGCCTCTCCGGAGCGGCTAGCTCGGCTTTTGCGCTTCGCCCGACCGAATTTCCTCCGCCGCCTCATTGGCGGCCGATTTATATTTACCACTCGAGCCGATCCTCTTCTTCACCATTTGCATACTTGGTGGCAATCTCCATCATCGACTCGTGGTCATATCTCGGTTCGACCAAATTTCAAACTCAACTCTCTGTTCTTGACACCTTCTTTGAAGGCACAGATCGCTGGTGGTCGATACATTCTCAAGCGTGTGGTGCAAAGTGATCCACCTCTGGATATAATCTCTCAAAGTTTCACTCGACTTTTGCACACACGACTGCAACTCTGTCAATCCTGCTGGTCGTTTGCAAGTTCCTTCAAATGTCCTGACAAACACTCGGGCAAGATCTTCCCAAGTGTAAATACTGCAAGTTGCTAACTGATTCAGCCACGCCCTGGCTGAACCCTCCAACATAAGAGGCAAATGCTTCATGGCTATTTCATCGTTGCCACCGCCGATCTGAACAGCCACTCGGTAATCTTCAAGCCAAGTGGCAGGCTTGGATTCACCAGTGAACTTACTGACTCTAATCGCCAACCTGAAGTTGGGAGGAATCACTCTGATGGCTCTGCTGAAACAATCTGGTCCCGAGACATGAACTCTGCTGCTGGAAGGAACATCTCTATCATGGCCGTCTCGGTGAGCTCTGTTCCTGTCGACCAAACCTTGAACGATAATAGATCTCGCATCAAAGCCTGGTTCCCTGGGGTCGACTGGAACTCTTCGCCAAAGACTTTGGTTTGGCGTCGTCAGTCCTGTTGCCGAGGAGCATATGATCCACCCCTTGGGGGAGGAGTGGGCACTCGACGTCGATCGTTGCGATCGAATCGGTGCTCATACTGCTCGCAGCCCTTGTATTGATCATCACGCCGGCCCCCACGTTCCTCACGCCTCGGGGGCGATCTCGGACTATGGGCCGACTGGACTGAATTCGCAGCGACGGATCGGCTGTGAACCCTGTTCCGCGATCGATACAACTGAGTTTTGATCTCCGCCGCCTGAGCAGATCCCTCGATTTGCTGCAAACCTCTACCCGCCTCCGACTGGGAAGGCTGAATTGACTCTGTTATACGGGCGGCAGCTGCTAAATTCTGAATCGGAGTTCGATATACCTGAGTTGGCGGTTGAAAGAGCTGACGTCGACTGGATTCTGGAACCCTTGGTCGCGTGCGCTCGTCAAGTACTCGCTGAAGATTCTCCAGTCGAGTGCGCTCAGCCAGATTGGCCAAGCGCGCATCCTCCAAGGAACGAGCCTCGGGGGTTTCTTCAACGATAGGAGTGTGAAGTGCATCCATGTTCCGACGGCGAAGCTCCTCCCTCTGGAGCGAAGTGAGGGGCTCGGGCAGGTACTCTTCGTGGGCTTGCTCGGATCGCCTCCACCGTCACCTCCGTTGGTGCGGGTGAACTGGGGACTGCATGGTCCATCGACCATCGTAACCTCTGCCGCTGGTCATCGATATCGCATTCGGACGCAGTCATCTGCGGTACCGACAGTCAAATAGGCGTAGAGAGATTCGTCAGGCTCGATCGCCGCGGCTTGGGGGGTGGCCGACTGGCGGGCCACTGCATGCCTCACCCACCGCTGAAGCCTCGACCGACCGGAACGCTTGCGCTGGTGGGAGACTGGGAGTGAAGACGGCGCAGGAGCCGACCCATAATGGGTCGACGGTTGCCGCAGGAGGACGCCGCGGACACACGCGCGAAAGTGCGTCGCCCCACGGACGAGGAGCGCGCCCACGCCGAGTGGAGCCTCCTGGCCAAGCGGAGTCGTCGGCATTTAACGTGAGCGCACCGAGACGGATCTCGTGGCCGTCGACCAAAACTCCACCGAAACCATGATGTAGGAGATCGAAAGAATCCCAACTTCTCCAACAAATCGCTAGAACACCTGCCCCACGGTGGGCGCCAACTGTCGTGGTTCTAAGTCTGACAGTAGAATGGGGGGGGGGGAGGTATGGAGAGGAAAGATCCTAGCTATGGAGTAATTGTATACGCAAGGGATTTACGAGTTCAGGCCCTTCTCGGAGGAAGTAATAGCCCTACGTCTCGGAGCCCGGAGGCGGTCGATTGGATTATATGCGTATGTGTTACTGAGGTGCGAACCCTTCTACCGTGGAGGGGGTGGCTTATATAGAGTGCGTCCAGACCCCAGCCAGCCCACGTAGTAGAGGGTTTAAGGTGCGTTAAAGCTAGGCGTTATTGGTAAAGCCTTACATAAAGTGCCATTAAGATCATAAAGACTATTTAACTACAGACCGTTTGGGCACCGAGTGGCTCTTGGACTCCTGGTGGTCGAGTGGGTCTTCATGGTCGAGTGGAAACCTACCAGGTCGACTGGAAGGCTGCTTCTCTTGCGAGTGTCCTTGTGGAGGGTACCTTTGGGCAGGTCTATGACCCTACCCCAGGTACATGACTTCATCAAGCACCTCGACTGTTATTTTGTTTCAACCAATGGCAACTCTTTTTGGGCCTTGTGCACCCTCAACTTCTTTTCTTCAGATTTGGCACTCTGATTTTTATCAATTGATTGTTTCACTTCTTTGCCTTTTGTAGCCAATGTGAACACTTTAATTGGCTCTCTGTTATTTGAGATCAAATCTGAAGTAGCACACTTACGACCATCTCTTTTCACGTGGTAAACTTGCTTTACCACCTGTTTCTTCTTCCTTGAGCTCTGGATCGATTCCTTCTGATTGAAACGGTCTTTGAAGCGTGATTGTTCAAATGTTGATCTTCTTAGAGCTGCATAGTATTGGTGAGATGGTCTAGAATAAGATGGAGAATGTGCCCTTGTATCATACCTGTCCCATGATGAATATGTATCTATGTGAGCATAGGGAGGCATCCACGGCATTGGCATTGGCGGCCCAAAATAAGGATATGAATATGTTGCATTAAAATTATCACTTTGCCAATACCGATCCTCTTATTTGCGCCTTGGGGGTGACCTTGGTTTCTTTGCATGATTTGGCCGATAAGCATTCTTCTCTTCACTCTTCTTTTGATATTTATCCAATAGTTCAGCGAAGGTGATTTTTGATCTCTTACACTTGCGCTTATTTCGGCCTTTGTTTTCTTTTGGTTTGCTTTCATCGATCATTGGATTTGCTTGCTACCCCCCAGTCCTTGGCGTCTCCATTGTAGCTTCAATGGAATTCTTGCCCTCAAGATTATGTTCATTATGCTCTTCAACAACTTCTTTACTTGAAAGCTTGATCCCATCACCTGTAGTTTTTACCTTCTCTTCAAATGGATCGGCTTGAAGCAGCCGATGCAAAAACTTTCTGCCATCGGGACCAATCGGAATAGACTGGTCATCTCTTGGTGTCTCAACAAATTTCAATCGTCCTTTATCAATGGCCGATTTAACTATTTGACGAAATATGTTGCAATCCTCAAAATTATGCTTGGACGAATCATGCAACTTACAATAAATTCGTCCCTGGATAGATGGTTCAACATGGTGATCAAGAATTCTAATATAATTATTTTGCAACAACAAATCAAATATTTGATCACACATGCTTGAATTGAAGGTAAACTTTTCATTCTCTAGCCGATCTTGTTGTGAGAACGGCTTTGGAGTTAAGCAAACGAATGGTTCAGATTTTGCATCACACCATTCGGCTATGCATTGTGTTTTGCACTCTATCTCCGATGTCTTTGGGTAAGATATTATACTAGCATCAGTTTTCTCAACAGAATTTAACCTTGGCTTTAAATTTTTAAAATAAAAATAGTTAGAACATACATGTCTCAATTGAGACCAAGTGCAAGCCAAGTACGAAATAAGCAAAGCTACCCAAATAGATATGGACTTCAGATAAAGCAACGGGGAGAGCTTTGGCTGCAATAATAAGTCATTATCGGTCTTTATAAATGGCACAATTGGTTGACCGATATGTTTTAAAACAATTTTATTGCTAACAAGTTAATTACCCTTCTTCATTGGTCTTTCAAAATTACCTATGAGGATTTTTCTAATAGATGCATCAACAATAAAGTTGTGACCAAATCTGAAAATAGGTAAATTACTCGCTATGCATACCTCTTCAAATACGTTGGGAGAGCATGATGGTGGTGTGACTTGAACAATATCTAGCTTCATCTTTGGATGACTCTCCAACGCCTTTTCATCATCTTTTTCTTTATTCCGTGCATCATTACACTGAAGATTTTTGTCGGCCGAATTTTGTTCGGCTACTTGTTCTTGTCCATGAAGCTTGTCAATTTCTACGACACGAAACTCATAGGGCAGGAAGTAGGTTCCATTAACTTCAGAAAAATCAAGCACCGTTGTTTTCCTATGCTTTCCATGCCCTTTCTCAATAATGCTTGCCTCGTTGGATTTGATGGATTCAGAATATATACTACTTGATTCGGCTTTTTCAACCGAAGCACTTTCATGTTCCGAATCATCATTCTTTTCATTGATACTACCAATTGGCAATGCTTCTTTTATCTGAGCCAATTCTTCTTCTATTTGTTTCTGACGGCGAGCGGCAAAATTAGCTTTAAGCTTTTTCTCAATTTCAGCCCACTCCGGATATGATTTCCCCCAATGCTTTTAGATTCTTTCGGCAATGATACACGGGTGTTGCCGAAATTTTGCAATTGTGTAGGGGGTGTATAATATGATGTAGTACTAGGTGAAGGCATATGCATTGTTGTAAGACCATACTTTTGCTCGCCAATTTTATTAATTGACAAAGATTCATCTTCTTGCAAAACTCTAGCTTTTATTGCGGCATAATCAGGAAATAGCCTCTTTTCATGTTGTTCAAGGCAAAGAGCACTAATTGTCTTATTTTGGACTAAACTCTTCAATGCAGCCACCACTACCTCATCTTCTACAATACTGGGCACAACCGCTCCTGTAAAATTTACACGGCTATAACCAGGAAGGTGTGAAGCTGGATTATGAGCATCTACAGTTGTGTATGGTGCCGAAGAATTACTAACATGAGGTGTAGCATATGACGGTTGAGAGTAACTGGCCGAATAGCCACTAGTAGCATGGCCAATTCTCTCATTCATCGGCATGGTTGGATTACTATATTGCACATTAGCTGCCGATGAATAAAAGGGTGAAACACTTTCTTGTATGGCATTGGAAATTCTAACTTGGGGTGTTTCAAATTGATTAATCGAACTCATCATGTTGCTCATCGGCATATGAATTTGCTGGGTTGCCGATGCATGTGAGTTTGGGATACATATGGTGCATGTTACTAATATCATAAGAAGTTGAAGTATATAAATTACTTTGAATCGGCCCTTGCACGTAGTTAGTTGCATGATTGAAAAAACTAGGGTTGGCCGATAGAGTATACTCATTGAACGATCTAGTAACACCATATGAATTATTTGCATCTACATAAAGGGATTGGGTATTCATATTACCTTTGTAGACTACAAACCTAGATGACGATCTCTTCGTAGCAAGAACGGGCCGGAGACCGTTCGAAGCTTCGTCCCGAGCAGAGTCGCCAAAAAGTGTGTTGACACACGAACACGTCACCGTGTACCCTCGACGCCGGGGGTGATGCACCGCAGCTCACGTCGAAGGAGATCCGACCGACAACGCGATCGCAAGGCGGTCGTGGCGCTTTTGAGACCGAGCCCGCTTTCGGGAGGGACCCCGCGAGGCTCAGGGCGGCTATGGGCTGCTCCAGGTCGATTCGCTCGCCCCTAGAGCCTCGTGGATCCGCAGCCCTCCAGCATGAAGAACTAGCGAAGAACGAGAAGAAAGATACAAGGGAGAGACAAAAGTAGATGAACACGAAAAAGTAGTAGATTGATTTGATCGATTGTGTGTTGTTTAATCGGCCGTCACCCCTTAGGTATATAAGAGGCGGCTGGACTTTCCGTGCAAGGATAGGCTTGGATTCACATCCAAAACCCTAGTCAAATTCGGATTGGTTTTGTCCGAACTTTTCAAAACTGTTCGGTTTAAACTGGCTAGACCTTGCGGGCCAAGTTTGAGGTAGTAGACGACCACAGATGGAAATGATCTCAGAAGCAATCTTAAAGGTTTTGACGAGACGAACAACTTTCATGTTGAATGTTTTGTGATCAGAGACCATCTTGAGGGAGTTTTCGGCTGTTTTCCAAAGTCTGCGGCAGAAAAATTCAAAACCCGGATAAACATCCCCGGAGTGTCCGGCCATCCTCGGAGAAACCCAAAACCCGGATGATCATTCCCGGAGTGTCCAGTCATCCTGATGCAGCCGCGCATTTTCGGCTATAACTTTTGCATACGAACTCCAATTGAGACGTTTCTTATATAAAAATCAACCGCTTCGACGAGGCGCACAATTTTCATGTTGAAACCTTTTCCATTTGCGGCCATCTTAATTGGGTTTGAAGCCATTCTTTAATCTGATGTCAACATGAGCATCTCTGAGCTTGTCATAACTTTTGCATCCGAGCTCTGTTTTATGCCATCTTCATATCCATCTTGATCTTCTCGAAGAGAGCCATCTCATGGTGACTTTCAATAATATGTTTGAATTAATCTTGACATAGCTTCAAGATACTCTTTATAATCGTGCCACTTTTGAGCATCAACAGTATAATATCACGCAGGCTAGAACTACTGAGAGCAAAATCTAATCTAATAGAGAAACAGAAGAAGGGAGGAGAGAACACCACCGGTGAGATGCCAGGCCTTGTTTATTTCTTCCTTTGCCTAGGCCTTGTTTATTTCTTCCTTTGCCTGATCCGCGAGGACGGTCGCCGTTACCGCATCGTTGCCCTTCGCCGCCATGGGGTTGGTGTCCACCGTCGTTTCTGTCACCGCGTGCGGGCCATCCGTTGCTTCGGCCGGCCTGCCGCTGGACGCGTCCACCCGAATGCTCCCCACGACGCTGGACACGGCCACTGCGCTTCTCGACGCGGCCATCCCGCCCCTATGGAGCACATGGATGTGGCCGCGCTGTGCGCCGCCTGGATCTCCGCCCCCGCTCCCTCCTTCGCCCGCGGGACCGAGCCGCACCTCGCCTGGCTACACCCTATTTCATGTTGACGCCACCGCTCTGCCATCGCCGGAGGCGGTCGCGGGCCCGAGCAGCCGCGTGGAGCGATCCTTCGGTCGCGCCGTCGCCGCCATTGACCGCCACCCCGGTTCCTGGGCTCTAGCGAACATTGGCTTCGCCCGCGCCTTGCCGAAGGGGGCTCTCCTCGACCCCGTCGTCGTCGCCTCTTCTTCGGACGAAGGAGACTTGTTGGTGCTACGCTAGTAGCGCCGGAGACGTAGGGATGCGGCTGCTCCTTCCCTCGTCGGCTGCCTCCTCCGCTCGCTGTGGCTGCGTTGGGGGAGGTGGGGATCGGGCTCCGCTGACAAGTGCCAAATGCCTAAGAATTTGGTTATGGTGTACCAGCAATCCCAAGGATGCAGAGCACCTCAGGGAAAAGGTTTGAAGCCAACTTCAACCTTCATTCGCATAGCGACACTAGAGCTGGTTGTTCGCACGAGGTTTCTCCTGGACTGAGCAACACCATGATTCCCCTTCAGCCTGAGGATCCTGCTGACACGGCAAACATGTGGCTTGAGTACACCTCAAACGATGTGTTTGGCAACTTCGACTAGTCCCTCAATCTTCATAATGATCTACTTAATTTATGTCCATTTGTGATGATTGTAATAAGAACATAAGTTTGTTGTTGTCTTTATATTATATTGTATCAACACATTTGATATAATAAGCTGGTATTATATCTCTATGTAATAACATAAGGTTTTCTTATTGAAAATTCTTTGTTTTATATATAGTTATCTACGGTGACAGTCCGATGGAAGAGGAATTATGCCTTGTGGACAGTGGTACCACAAACTCCTTACTGAGGGAGATGAAATATTTCTAAACTCCAAAAAAGATGAATGGGGATATTTTGACTATCGCTGGACGCGATACGGTGATTGTTGGCACTGTCGTGCCATATTTACCCTCCCAAGTGGTACACAAGTGACGATTGAGGATGCTTTATTGTATCCCGATTCATCACGTACCATGATCAGTTATCGAGATATCCGTAACAATGGTTTTCACACTGAAACCTGTGAAGACAACAAAGAGGAGTATCTACTCTTTACCAAAGATCACAGATATGGAAAAAAGGTGCATGAGAAAATTCCTTCTCTATCGTATGGTTTGTACTATACGTACATCAAACCGATAGAACATGCTGCGTACAAAGTAATTATTTAGAATGTGAATGCATTCCAAACCTGGCATGATCGTCTAGGCCATCCCGACATCGGGATGATGAGAAAAATTACTAGCAATTCCATTGGTCATAATTTGCTTGAGTCAAAATTTCCTCAATCTCCAGACTTTGTGTGCACATCTTGTGCCACGGGAAAGATAATTTTGAGGCCCTCACACCTCAAAATACAAGCTGAAGCACTTCAGTTCCTTAAACGTATGCAAGGAGACATTTGTGGTCCCATCCAACCATTATCTGGACCTTTCAGGGACTTCATGGTTCTCATTGACACATCTACACGGTGGTTACATGTGTGTCTTCTATCCACACGGAATCATGCATTTGCCAAGATAATGAGGCAAGTCATTAAGTTGCAAGCCTATTATCCAGAAAGTAGACAATGTTGCAGAATTCTCCTCATGTGCTTTCAATGATTATTGCATGGCTTTGGGGATTGAAATTTAATACTCTGTTCCATATGTCCATACATAAAATGGTTTGGCTGAATCATTGATTAAGAGGATCAAATTCATTGCAAGACCTTTGTTGATGAATTGCAACTTGCCAACCTCTGTTGGGAAACGTAGTATGCAATATCAAAAAATTTCCTATGCTCACGTAAGATCTATTTAGGAGATGCATAACAACGAGAGGGGGAGAGTGTGTCCACGTACCCTCGTAGACCGAAAGCGGAAGCATTTGCCAACGCGGTTGATGTAGTCAAACTTCTTCTTGTTCCGACCGATGAAGTACCGAATGTATGGCACCTCCGAGTTCTGCACACGTTCAACTCGATGACGTCCCTCGAACTCTTGATCCAGCAAAGTGTCAAGGGAGAGTTGCGTGAGCACGACGGCGTGGTGACGGTGATGGTGAAGTGATCCGCGCAGGGCTTCGCCTAAGCACTACGTGAATATGACCGGAGGCGTAAACTGTGGAGGGGGCCGTCACACACTGCTAGGAATCAATTTTGTGTGTTCTAGCGGTGCCCCCCACATATATATAGGTGGGAGAGGGAGGGGAGCAGCAAGGGGCGCCCCAAGTAGGAGGGATCCTACTTGGGCGCCTCCTCCAAATTGGCCTCCCCCCTTCCATAAGTATCGGAGGGGGAAGGAAAGAGAGGGGGGAGGGAAGGAAAGGGGGAGGCCGAACCCTCCCCTTTCCTTCTCCCTTCCCTCCTTCCCTTCTCCCCTTATTTCAGCCTATATGGGGGCGCACCAGCCCCTTGTGGGCTGGTTTGTCCCTCTCTTGGCCCAATAAGGCCCATCTCTTTGCCGGGGTTGCCCGGAACCCCTTTACGGTGACCCGATACGTACTTGGTACCCCCAGAACACTTCCGTGTTCGAATACTATCGTCCTATACACAATCTTTACCTCTCGACCGTTTAGAGACTCCTCATCATGTCTGTAATCTCATTCGGGACTCCGAACAACATTTGGTCACCAAATCACATAACTCATATAATACAAATCGTCATCGAACATTAAGCGTGCGGACCCTACAGGTTCGAGAACTATGTAGACATGACCGAGACACCTCTCCAGTCAATAACAAATAGCGGAACCTGGATGCTCATATTGGCTCCCACATATTTGATAACCCACAAGTATAGGGGATCGCAACAGTTTTTGAGGGTAGAGTATTCAACCCAAATTTATTGATTCAGCACAAGGGGATCCAAAGAATATTCTCAAGTATTAGCAGCTAAGTTGTCAATTCAACCACACTTGAAAGACTTAATATTTGCAGAAAAGTATTTAGTAGCAAAGTAGTATGGAAGTAACGGTAACGGTGGCAAAAGTAACAATAGCAGTTTTGTAGCAATTGTAACAATGACAACGGAGAAGTAACTTAGCAAAGATCAATATGTGAAAAGCTCGTAGGCAATGGATCAGTGATGGATAATTATGTCGGATGGCATTCATCATGCAACATTATAACATAGGGTGACACAGAACTATCTCCAGTTCATTAATATAATAAGCATGTAGTCCGAATATAGTCATACATGCTTATGGAAAATAACTTGCATGACATCTTTTGTCCTACCCTCCCGTGGCAGCGGGGTCCTAGTGGAAACTAAGGGATATTAAGGCCTCCTTCTAATAGAGTACCGGACCAAAGCATTAGCACTTAGTGAATACATGAACTCCTCAAACTACGGTCATCACCGGGAAGTGTCCCGACTATTGTCACTCCGGGGTTTGCCGGATCATAACACATAGTAGGTAACTATAACTTGCAAGATAGGATCAAGAACACTGATATATTCATGAAAACATAATAGGTTCAGATCTAAAATCACTCGGGCCCTAGTGACAAGCATTAAGCATGGCAAAGTCGTAGCAACATGAATCTTAGAACATAATGGATACTAGGGATCAAACCCTAACAAAACTAACTCAATTACATGGTAAATCTTATCCAACCCATCACCGTCCAGCAAGCCTACGATGGGATGACTCACGCACGGCAGCGAACATCATGAAATTGGCGATGAAGGATGGTTGATGATGACGATGGCGACAGATTCCCCTCTCTGGAGCCCCGAACGGACTCTAGATCAGCCCTCCCGAGGAAGAACAGGGCTTGGCGGCGATTCCATATCGTAAAACGCTATGAATCCTTCTATCAGATTTTTTTCTCCCAGAACGTGAATATATGGAGTTGGAGTTGAGGTCGGTGGAGCTCCAGGGGGCCCACGAGGCAGGGGGCGCGCCCAGGGGGTAGGGCGCGCCCCCAGCCTCGTGGGCAGGGTGTGGACCCCCTTCAGCTGATTCTTTCACTAGTATTTTTTATTAATTCCAAAAGTTATCTCCGTGAAGTTTCAGGTCAATCCGAGAACTTTTATTTCGCACAAAAATAACACCATGGCAGTTCTCTCGAAAACAACATCAGTCCGGTTAGTTACATTCAATCATGCAAGTTATTGTCCAAAACAAGGGCAAAAGAGTTTGAAAAGTAGATACATTGGGGACGTATCAACTCCCCCAAGCTTAAACCTTTGCTTGTCCTCAAGCAATTCAGTTGATAAACTGAAAGTGATAAAGAAAAACTTTGACAAACTTTGTTTGATCTTGTTGGTGCAAATATGTAAAGCCAACATTCAAGTTTTCAGCAAAGATCATGAACTAATCATATTCACAATAACATATATGTCTCACGTTTACTCATATCAATGGCATAATCAACTAGCGAGTAATAATAATAAATCTCGGATGACAACACTTTCTCAATACAATCATGATATGATATAACAAGATGGTATCTCGCTAGCCCTTTCTGAGACTGCAAAACATAAATGCAGAGCACCCCTGAAGATCAAGGACTGACTAGACATTGTAATTCATGGTGAAAGAGATCCAGTCACAATCATACTCAATATAAATTAATAACAATGCATACAAATGAAAGGGGTGCTCTCTAACTGGTGCTTTTTATAAGAGGATGACGACTCAACATAAAAGTAAATAGATAGGCCCTTCGCAGAGGGAAGCAGGGATTTGCAGAGGTGCCAGAGCTCGAGTTTTGAAACAGAGATAAATAATATTTTGAGCGGTATACTTTCATTGTCAACATAACAACCATGAGATCTCGATATCTTCCATGGTACATACATTATAGGCGGTTCCCAAACATAATGGTAAAATTTATACTCCCCCACCACCAACAAGCACATTCCACGGCTGGTCCAAAACAACGGGTACCGTCCAACTAACAACAATACTGGAGGAGTTTAGTTTGCAATTATTTTGATTTTATTTGAGCATGGAACTGGGCATCTCGGTTACTGGCCATTTTCTCGTGAATGATGAGCGGAGTCCACTCATCGTGAGAATAACCCACCTAGCATGGATGATATAGACAACTCTAGTTGCTACATGAGCGATTCAAGCATACAAAATAGAATTTCATTTGAAGGTCTAGAGTTTGGCACATGCAAATTTACTTGGAACGGCAGATAAATACCGCATATAGGTAGGCATGGTGGACTCATATGGAACAACTTTGGGGTTTGTGGAAGTGGATGCACAAGCAGTATTCCCGCTTAGTACAAGTGAAGGCTAGAAAGAGACTAGGAAGCGACCAACTAGAGAGCGACACAGCCATAAACATGCATTAAGAATAGCCAACAATGAGTACAAGGATGAGTAGGATATAAATCACCATGAACATAGATATCATGGAGGCTTTGTTGATTTTGTTTCAACTACATGTGTGAACATGTGCCAAGTCAAGCCACTCAAATCATTCAAAGGAGGATACCATCCCATCATACTACATCACAACCATTTTAATAGCATGTTGGCACGCAAGATAAAGCATTATAAACTCCTAGCTAATTAAACATGGCATGAGTAACTATAATCTCTAATTGTCATTGCAAACATGTTTCATTCATAATAGGCTGAATCAGGAACGATGAACTAATCATATTTACAAAAACAAGATAAGTCGAGTTCATACCAGCTTTTCCTCATCTCAATCATTTCATATTGCCTTTCACTTGCACGAACGAACAATGTGGATAATAATAATAGTGCACGTGCATTGGACTAAGCCGGAATCTGCAAACATTTAATTCAAAGGAGAAGACAAGGTAATATGGGCTCTTTGTTAGATCAACAATAATGCATATGAGAGCCACTCATCATTTCCATCGTGGTCTTCTCCTCTCGACCCCCAAAGAAAATAAAATAATTTCAAAGAAACACACTAAAATGTTTTTGGAGTTTTTTGTTTTTATGAAGAAATTAAAACAAGAATGAGAAAAACTATTTACACGGGAAAGCTCCTAACAAGCAAAAGAAGAATAAGAAATCTTTTTGGGTTTTCTTATTTAATGCTACTACTAAGCATGGAAAGTAAACTAGCTAAAAGCTATAACTAATTTTTTTTGGTTTTTTTCTCAAAGTTTTTCAAACACACAAGAAGAAAGTAGGAAAAGAAAATAAACTAGCATGGATAATTAAATGAAAAGGTATGAACACCGACAACTAGAATGAGTGTGTGAACATGAATGTAATGTCTGTGAGAAATACATACTCCCCCAAGCTTAGGCTTTTGGCCTAAGTTGGTCTAAGGCCACCACTGGCCAGGATGATATCCGACATCATAGTTGGGGTCGTACTGTGCTGCTGCAGCTGCCGCCTGGCGAGCTGCTTCCTGGAGACGAGCGGCCTCCGCAGATCTCTCATACTCGTTCGCCTCCTCTCTGGTTATAACATATTTCTCATTTTCCTGAAAGTTAAAGAAGGAAGGAGCAGGCAAGGTAATATGGACAACACGCCGTCTGTCAAAGATTAGTCGGTATTGAGGGACTGATCGTTCCTCTCAAGAAACTGGTAGCGAACCATAGCATTAGAATCTAGAAAAGAAGGTGGCAACTCAATATCACTTTCTCTTATGGATACACCAAGATAATCAGCTAAACGAGTTGCATAAATCCCACCAAATAAATCTCCATCTTTAGCATTAAGATGTAACCTCCGTGCAACAATGGCTCCCAAGTTATATCGCTTATCACCTAATACCACACTCTTGAGGACACTAAGATATGGGACGCAAATGTGGCAATGCTCGTTCTTACCGTTAATGCATCTACCTATAAAGAGAGCAAAGTAATGTATGGCAGGAAAGTGAATGCTCCCTATGGTAGCTTGTGTGACATTTCTACACTACAAAAAAAATACACTTCCATGATGATACGTGTTTGTCACAGTAGGTCGCATTTTTTGTCATGCATGTACATCCATGAAAAATTTATGATGTAATCAAGATACTCATACCTATGTTGTCAGAGAAGTGTTCCATGACATTACCAAAATTATCATCACGGAAGTGTCCACTTCCATGATGATAAATCGCGCGTCCGTAACTGCTTTACGTCAAGGGTGACCGACACGTGGCATCCACCATAGCGGAACGCCGTTAAGCTATCGGGTCGGGTTTTGGATCTGATAACCCGTTAACAGCCCTGACCAATGGGGATTTTCCACGTGTAAAATCATCATTGGCTGGAGGTAACACGTGTTGGCTCACCATTGGGACAGATGTCATCCACTCATTGGACAGAAGGCGCCTATGATACGTCAACACGTGGCACGCCCAACAGAGGCCCATTCTCGTGAAAAGGCCGCACGTTTGACTTGGTCAAAGGTGGCGGGCGCCCCTGAAAGCCTGTTAACGGCCTGTTCGCATATAGCCCATTTACAGCCCGCTAACTGAGGGCCCGTTACGCCCAGTAGGGTCATCTGGGCCGTCCAATATGATTCAGCCCGTTTTAACTTCCGGCCCATGTGTGGCCCATGACTTCTTTCGGCCCATATGAGGACCTTTGTAACTCTTGGCCCATTAACGGCCCGTTGAAAGCGGCCCGTAATGAACAAATGTATCACTTTATACCCATTAACGGCCCGTTATTCCATTGGGCGTTTCATTAAGTTATCTTCGGCCTTCTCGGGGCCCATTGATTCTTAGGCTCATTTGTAGCATTCGTTACATACCCGTTCATCGTCATTTTTTCGCTTGTGGGCCAAATTCAGCCCGTCGTTATAGTTGGCCCGCTTGTCGACGCGTTATCGTTGGGCGTTTTCATGTCAAAAAAACCCGTTGGGCCATTTTCATAGAGTTATCAAATACGGCCTATTAACGGCCCGTTATGGTCCACGAATAGTACGCCCATGATTGCTGAAATGATGATACGCCCCGTAGAAGGCCCATGGATCCTACGGCCCGTATGAGGCCCATGGATGGTACGGCCCGTAGAAGGCCCATGGACCCTACGACCCGTAGAAGGCCCATTGATCCCTAAGGCCCGTATAGAAGGCCGATGGATCCTACGGCCCGTATAGAAGGCCAATGGTCCTACTGACGACGAAGGCCCATGGATCATACTGACTGCAGGAGGCCCATGGTTACAACAATCCGTGTGTTGCCATGATTATTTTGGCCTAGTTACCAAAAATAGGCTATTGTGGCCACTAGAAAACACAGAAAAAAAACTGCAATGACTACAAGCAAACAACTAAACAAGACAATAAGGAAATAAATAAGCAAGCAATTAAGGCTAGCTTATTACCGCTATTACACATATTACATCCACTAGGCATCAAAGTTCGCCACCAAAGGCAAATATAGGGAACAAAGCAGCATATTACATACACTTGGCCGTCAAAATTGGCCACCAAAGGCAAATAAATGCGGCAGCAAAACAAGAGCATAACTGAAACAACTTCGGAAGAGCTCAAGAAACGTTATCCCGGTATCCACCATGTCGGCAATAAGCTTAGCAAGCTGATTAGCTTTGTCCTGTTTGGCGCTAAAATCCTCCAACGCTTGTTGTTGCACGTAAAGTATGCATCTGAATGCTCCAGGACTTCCGCGGTCCTTCCGCTTCTTGTCGCAAAGACTGCTGATCGATGTCTTTCACTTGTAGTTGAGACTCAAGAAACCGAACTGATTCGCAGACGGTGAGTTTGAATAGCTTGTGCATGCGGTAGTGGCCAAGAATCGAACACTAAACCAAGACAGGACTTTGGGGTTGTCTCATTGTCTTCAAGATAGTCTTCCTTAGCTGTTTTATCAGCTTTGTTGGAGACCAACAAGGATGTGTCACTATCCCGAACCTTATCGCATTACTTCCTTTACCATTGCTTAATAAGGCACTCTTCCCCAATATTACATCAAGATTCTAAAAGAAGAAACAAGCGGACACATAACAAGTTTAGCATGTACTAGTATATGAAACTCATTTCGTGAACCAATTCATTAGTAAGGTGGACAGGATTAAACTACCAAGTCTTCTATTGCCAAGTACTAGTACATAATAAAAGCATCAAACAAACATATATCTATGTCCTATGGTCACTGCATTGTCTTGCCAAATCAAAATAGAGACACGGTTCAAATCATATCAATTCAAGACAAAGCAGCAGTGAAAGAATACAAAGCGTGGGAAGCTACACGGCACAACAAGATTTCAGATGGGTACCACGGGTCTACATGTACAACAACACTATTGGCTCTGTTGTGATGCTAATAATGTGCATGATATGAAAATCAACTGTATACACAATTGAAATTGAAATCAACAGAGCTATTGATAAGAGCAAACCTGTTAAAGAAACATGCGTGAACATACCTTCTGTGCCATTGGAGTTTCGATTGGATCCTTCAATTTAAAAATAAGTTCGTATCAGTAAATACAGTGGTACAAGAGCAAAGCAATCATAGTTAAAAAAGGCGCGCCTAAGCGAGCGCTTAAGCGTGCCTAGGCTCTAGGCGTTGGCAAAATGCATTGCGCATAACTATGCATAATCTGTGCATAACTGCGCATAAGCATGCGCTTTGGTCAGTAAAGCGCAAGGCGGTGGCAAAATGCACAATTAACGCCTAGCGCTTTTTTGAACTATGATAGCAATGGAATCTTAAATTAGAACAGTTGTTCTTCAGGTTTAGGCACTTGTTCTACATGAAGCAGTCAAGAAGAGCGCAAGAATAAAATACTTAAAATAGAAAATGAGCTCATAGACCTTACCACATTCTTGGTTCGGGACCAAGACAAAACAAGGCGTTCCTAGTCATCGTCCGAAGAATGTGTCTCAGGAGAACGTAAGGGAATTTGATGAGTTTCTTTGCGGTGAAGTACGTTTTCTTGGGTAATTCGACATCGCCACCAAGCATTCTTGAAGATAGAAGAGGTATTAGCACATGTTACCTCATCCCGAGTTTCAAATCGGTCCTTCTCTATAGAGAAAATGGGAAAATTTGCTATATTATAACCATCATGGAGGTAGGATGTATGGGACGAAGCAAAGTAATTGACATGAATAACATTACTTACACATAACTCTGGACAAACACCTGAATCGGCATTTTCCTTCATCTTGATATAATATTTCCAAGATGGGAAGATACACATACTACGATTTAACAACGTCAAATGCGATAGATGCTAAACTATTTGGCTGGTTGTGCTTCCTCCACAGGAATAGGCGTATTAACTGGTGGAGTTGAGTTTGCCGTGATAATCTTGGCCCTTTGGGCCTTTGGAGCTGCCTTACTAACTGCTGTTGTTTGGGAGCTCTGTGGTGGAGATGGCTCTGTGTCAACAGGAACTGGGTTACTATCAATTTGGGGTTGGGGTTAGATTGGGTGAAGCTGGTTCTCTGTCCATCACAAGAGGGGTACAATCTGCGAGAGTTTGGGTTATGTGTGGTAGGGCTGGTTCTTGTGCATGTACAACCGGGGTGCTATCTCCACCAAGAGGTAGCACTGTTTTATTTGAAGACCGTGTTCTTATTCCACTAGATACTGGCATCAACCGCTCCAATTCAAATGGCTGATAAACAGGAAACTAGTTGAATGTACAGACATTGTATGAGAAACAGATGCAATAGATAGTGTGGAAAAAAGAGGGCATGATATACTTGACATGTATATTGTTTAACTAAAACGGATAGCATGACATAATTTCACATATATGATGTCTATCTAAACTGGATAGCATATCATAACATAATTCAAAGATATGATGAATAACTAAACAGGATCGCATGACATAATTCATCTACATGTTATCTAAGTAATCAGGATCACATCATTTAATTCACATATGTGATTTATATGCTAAGCAGAGGGCATTCGATATGATGTCCGAACTAAGAACATGGTGTTGAATATTGTGTATATGATGTCTAAACTATGCAATGCAAGACACCGTATGCATGATATGAGCAGATAACCGTGCCAAGTTAGAGCATACACCTCGGTGGGGAATAGGACTGGTCATCTGCTCTCGAATCCATCTCGAGGAGCTATCGGGACCCAACAAGAGATTTGCTTGACGGGTAGCTTGCCTGCTCAAGGCCTTGTTTTCACTCCAGATTTTTCCATCTCCCACCCAAATGGCTGATTCACGGGAAGAGTAGTTTAATGTACAAACATTGTCGACAAATGGAAATGTAATGAAGAAAAGGATGGGCAAGATATCATTCAAATATATGATGCCTGGTTAAACAGGATGGCATTGCACATTTCACATATATTATGGCTGGCTAAAAGACATGAGGCGCATAATTCCCATATATGATATAGAAACTAAACAGGTGGCATTACGTAACATGTCTAAACTAAGCAGATGACATATATGATGTCAAAAGTAGGCACTGCAAGGCAACATATGCATGATATGACTAACATCATCATGCCAAGGTAAAGAAAACACCTTGGGGGTAAATAGGAGTGGTCGTGGCGTGCGAATACGCCTCGTAACAGATATCTTCCTCGGATTACAACTGGAGAGGGTGGGGAGGGTTTGCCATTGAACCCACCATGGAGCGATGTCTGCATTACATTGTATTGCCGCGCAAAACTCTTCTCTTTTTCTCTACATGTTTTGCATGACTGTGTACGATATCTGACATGCATACGAAAAAAATATGGTGAGATTATGTAAGGAGAGCATGCAGAAATTTAGAGTGATGGTAACAACCAGTGGATGGATCCAAAAATAATGATAGTAGGCTGATGATTGCTTTAAATTAATAAAAAGACAGATGATGATTGCTTTACTATTTGTTTCCCACCCAAGATGAAAAACATAGGCATACCCTAGGTGAACCAGATATTAGACAGACATACTATTCATTGCTGCCTCGATATGTGCCCCACAACTAATTTAGAACTCAAGTTTGAACATGAATTTGGACCTGAGTTGGGAGTCCAAGAGCTAAACAGGACGATAAAGTAGCAGGTAAGTTTAAGCAATGCATAACATAAGCAGAAACAAAAGAGTGCGACCTCTCTTGTGGACCCGTGTACTCCTCAGGTTCATCTGCTGATTCGATGATGGCGATGCCGTTGGGGTGCGTGCGGCAGCAGGAAGGAGAGATCGAGGCGGCGAAAGGCGGTCAGAGTCGTGATGTCTGGTTTGGTGGATGCTTCGTCGGTGGAGCAGCTCACTGAGGTGGACGACGTCATGGCAGAGAGCAGGACAAACCACACAAAGTTCCCTTCGACACGTACACATGGCGAAGAAATTCTGTAAGGGCTCATTTGGCTTGCATGATTCTTAAAACGCAGGATAGGAAAAACACCGAATAGGATAGGAAAATGCACATGGTAAACAGAGCATTTGTAAACACATGATTTCTATCAACTTGGGTGTTTGGTTTACAGGAATTGGAAGAGCAGAGGAATGCAAAGAAACATGGCCAAAATAAAGAGAAACCATAAGAAAGCGTGTACAGTTAGAATGTTATTCTGGCACTAATGCACTTGGTCTTGTTTTCATGCATAGGATTTTGAAAAGTAGGTCCAGGTGGATGTTTTGCTTCATTCCTTTCAACAAAATGCATGAATAATTGAATAGTAGAGTGCCATTGGAAAATTCCCTATTGCTATGTTTTTCCGTTGAACCAAAATAGCCCTAATGGATCGACGTGAATGTATAGTAATAAGTGAAGCAGCAAGTGTACAACCTCTTTGCCGTAGCCGTGTCGACCTCGGCATCATTGGGTTGGTCCTCAAGCGATTGAGGCAGAGGTGGTTGTCGGAGGTGTGGAGGAAGATCTCGAGGAATCAGAGACGGCGTCTGTGGCATTGCTCTGTTGTGATGGATCGTTATGTCGTTGGAGCAGCTCCGGTGAGCCAGAAGACGTCAAGGTGAAGCAGCACAAGACATACATCGTCAATCTCAAGTGGGATTCTAATAGCATCTCCAATAGATGATGAAAATGGATGTAAAATTAACATCACCAAAAACCACCGACTACAACAGATGAGGTAAAAACTGTTGACTCGAACTTAAGCTGTAAAACTGAAATTAAGCTGTGGAATCTGAATACTCTTGTCGAAACTGAACGCAATGGTAGCAGAGAGACACTTGACATGTAGTTTAGGGAGGGCCTGCAGTTCATCTTCAACCTGCACACCCTCGAGCCGCCTCGCCACCACCGGCCGAACCGCTGGCCCAGCGCCGCCTCGCCGGCCCAAACAACTCGCCACCGCCACCCGGCCAGCCCTCTAGGCCCCCACCCCACCCGAACCCTAAGATAGATAGTGGGGTACCTCTCCATGAGCCCCCGCCCCTGCTGGTGGTTCTTCCTTAACTCCATGAGCCCCCCAACCCCTGAAAATTGATCGACCCAAAAGTCGATTCAATCGATCAAGTGTGGCTTAATTGGAGCAGAGGAGCAGCACGAGCGAGGGGGAGCAGCAGCAGCAGCTGGGTGAGCGAGCGATCGGCGAGCAGCAGCAGCAGCAGCAGAAGCGAAGAGCGAGAGCCGAGCAGCAGCAGCAGATCCGGCTGGTATGGACGTCCTTGCCGAAGGGGCCTCGACTTTGGGGAGAGCCACCGTGGAGATGTCGCCCGCGGCGCCGGCTTCAAGGTAGCCGCTCCATGGCGGTGCGGGATGGAGCACCGTCGGCGCCGGGAGGTCGAGTTAAGGAGAAGGTGCGATGCGATGAGTGTACAACCTCTTTGGTGGCGCTGAGTAGGCCTCGGCTTCGTCCGAGGAGTCGGTGAGGATGCTGCGGTTCCGGTGGAGCAGGTTAAGGTGGCGCTGTGGGGATGGAGCAACCGTGATAGACGAGGCGATCATCGGAGCAGCTCCTTGGAGGTGGAGGACGGGGCGGCTGAACCGGCGGGACGGCGAGATGGACGACGGATCCTCATCCGGGGAGGTGGACGAGGGACGTCGAGCTGTTGCGGTGGACGGCGTCGTCGGGGAAGAGGCTCCGGCTGGGCAGCGGTGACATGGTGGACGGAGGAGGGTGGGGTTTCACGGCTGGAGCGGAGAGGTTATGGCAGCCTGGGATTTCGAATGGCGAAAAGGGGGCGATCGAAGGGGGTGAAGCATGACTTAGGGACGCGCTTGTCCAAAATGTAGGGTGTGTTACAAAAGTACCCCCCACCGATTTGAACTAGCGGCCCGTTCGACTCAGGGTTAGAAGGGGGATTTCGCGTGCCGGGATTTGGCAGCTGGAGGGAGTTTTCGTGCGCGTTGTAGTTTCGGGATAGCAAGGCGCGGGTTGTGAAGGCGCCAGTTTTGGGAGCACGATATCTGAATTTTCGGGATATAACAAGACACGGGTTGAATTTTAGGGACAAGCCTAACGTGTAGTAATATTGTACTTGTACGTACCAGATCAATTCGCACTTACCACAACCAAAAAGAAAACGAAAAAATAAAACTATTCACACCACACAAAGAGAGAGTCTTGCCCTGTTTTACTATACAAATGCTATTCAAAGCTACTCCCTCCTTCCATCTATATAGGGGCTAATGCGTTTTTCGATGCTAACTTTGACCAAATATTAGAGCAATGATATATGACATGCAACTTACACAAAGCACACGTTAACTTCGTCTGTGAAAGGTTTTTTCAATGATATAATTTTCACATTGTGCATTTCATGTACTATTAATCTTGTCAATAGTCAAAGGCGGTCTTAAAAATATCATTACGCCCTATATAGATGGAGGGAGGGAGTATGAATCCATGTTATGTTCGATTAATTTTTTTCGCTTTGCTGTATAATGCATGTAACCTACTCATACCAACATTTTAGTGCATTCCAAATGTCTATACTACCGCTGCAATTCAAACTAAATTTGAATTCGTTTCTCTATTTCAGTAAGAATCTACAATCATGATTGTTGCCAACTTCAACCATCATAGTTTCCTTGCTATCCGCCAGATATAAATCGGACGGCCTATAATGCAGGATGGCAGGCTCACCATCATCAACAACTCCGTTTTTTTATAAGAGTAGAGATAAAATATACTAAATGTAGTATAACATGTTCATAAACACACCATGTGTATCACCGTTATATATATTCACACATACATCGGTTTAAAACACTATGATAAATTCTTCAAATATCCAAATTCGCTTTTTATAATGAAGTATATATGATCTCTATTCGTCTTTTACACCCACACAACCCTCTTATCTTTGTAGCTAGCACTAACTTTCTCTTGTGCATGCACACGCCCGCATCCCTCTCACCCTCCCTCAAGATTCTCTAGATCCATCGCAAATTCATCTTTTCACTTTAGGTCGTTCACCCACGTGTGTGTAGGCCCCAGCTCCTTCTTTATGGCACACATCGATCGATATGCCTCTCTAGCCAGTGTGCCTAGCACAAACACAAGCTTCCCTCTTCTCTTGTCACCGTCCATGCCTCACTCCCACCACTCTTTTCATCGTTCTCGTACTCAAGACACTCCTCCCCTTTCGATATAGTATGCCTCTCGTACCACCTCCTACATGCATCCCTCTATCTCTATCCTTCTCCTCGTGCCTCGTTTGCTTCTAACACACACATGCATGTATACCGATCGATCTCCCAACATATACCTGGATCGACTTTAACTACCCCCCCATCGATCGACGTACCTCACAAGTTATGTCTCTCCTTTCTCTAACAAAGGGCGATTGATCTTCCTATGTAGTTATGTCTGCTTACCACAGCCACATCGTCCCCCCTCATCATTCATGCATTCCTCCTGACCCGTCTCTCACACGCACGTGCACAGACAACAAGCAGCCATCTCCTCTCTTATTGATATTGTGGGCGTGCCCTCCGTTTGTCTAGCAAGCCTATCCCACCATTTGTTAGAAGCAACTCAACTACCACCCCCTCCAACACTCTAGCTCTGTCTCTCTCCCAACCTTATTCCTCTCATGCACATATGCATGGATGCCGATCGATCTCCCTTAATACATGAGGCAGATCGATCTCCTTAATACATGAGGTAGGCCTCTCTCCTCCTCCACACATATACCAGCCATTGTACCTCTATAGTTAATTGGGCCTCCCTATTCCCCCACCACACACCGATAGTCGGAGCTGCGGTAGGTATCCATGCCACAGAGACAAACTGCACATGTCCCCTCTCACGTTCCAGTAGGCCAGCCACTCTATATCTTTGACGTGGGCACACACAAATTCGATGGCACTCTTTATCGATCACGCACGCACACACACACACATCATCCCTCTTTTCGATTCTATGGACACCTCAAGCCGGTGATACCTCCACTCTCTTCTCGTGGATCGCCCCCTCTATATATATGTTATATCTGGGACTCTATTTCACACACATTGCATATGTTACATTTTTGATTGACCCCCCAAAAAAACTCTCAAGAACCCACACTATATCTCTCTAGGTTTGTATCTCTCTCACACAACCCCACGTAGGTGGTGTACGTATACAAGAAGAGAATAGGTGCACCGTGCACGTACTCACGCTTCGTGCCCAGCCACACCCGAGCGGGTACACGGTGGAGCTCATTTCTTTATGAAATGGCAGCCCGTGCTAATTTGAACACAGAAGCGGTTGTTTACCTAGGGAGGTCGTGTACCACTTTGCATGAAACAAAGTTCGACTTGATGCGTTGCGCGTTATTTTTAAATAAAGTTATAGCGCCAATGGCACGTACACAGAATATAAAATGATTTTTATGGAGAAAAGGTAGTCCGCTCACTATATACAATGGAGCCTTGCGTGCCTGGTTTGTCGCTCTTCAGAGTATCTCACACAAGGCTGCGGTGGCCTCTCTTTCTCTCACCGTTGGTCACTGATCCGGCCGCATCCCGTCCGCCGGGGGAAAGGGAGTGTGGTGGCCTCTCTCTCTCTCTCACCGTTGGTCACTGATCCGGCCGGATCCCGTCCGCCGGGGGAAAGGGAGGAAGTGCATCGTTTCTCCGTTCGACGGTGCCGAGGCAGCACGTCCCGATCTGCGGTACACGCCGTTCTCTCTGACCAAGCTCCGGCGCGGCAGGGCCTACGCCACCTGCTCGCAGATTCCGCCTGCCGCCGCTCACCTAGTTACATCCCGACGACCTCGGTATCCCTCCGCCTTGCTCCACCGCCCATCTTCCCACGTCGCTGCATGTGGATCTTCCATAGTTCTTTGCCCAAAACGTAGCTCGTCCAGCGTACTTTCCATATTGCATTCTCGCCCTCACACCGTTTTAGACAAACACAACCGTGTTGTTATCTTCCCTTAGGGCAAGGAATATGCTTCTTTTTGTCGTCACATGTGTCATCAACTGTTATTGGCGATAATTGTTTCCTTTCTACCTCTTTTTTGCAAACAGGGCTATCCATTTCACCTTGTTGCTATTGCGACCTTTTGGTGAACTGCACAAATCACTTTTTTCTTAAGAGTGTTTTGTGCGGTTGTACTAAAATGTCACATGGGCAACGTCTCTACATTCAAAGGCGATTGCACAAAGGGAGATTGGTTTTGCTCTATCCTCCTCATCCAACTCCGAGCTTAATCTTCTCCAACTAGTTAGTCTTAAAAGAGACCGCAAAGGTGACCGGCTTCTATTTATGTGTTTATTGTTTCATCAGCAGTCCTCTATTATCG